>RWGZ01000947.1:186856-403776 GCA_009725065.1 Utricularia reniformis
TCATTCCTGCAGGCGACTGCAGTCTGACAGCCTGCCCCCTCCCTGGAATACGGAAAGACGTTAGCGGTTGCAGAACCTGGAATTACGCCCCTGCCATTCCTTTATTCTGGATTTCAAAATTCAAAATTTTACTTGGCAAAACTCCCAAGTATAGGATCGGGCCCTAAAGGCATTTTGCAATCGGTTCGGGTGCTGGTTCCGAGTTATGATCGGGCACATATGCGCGACGGTCTCGATTTATTTTCGAACCCCGATCACCACCCAGGTGGCGACGAAGTCCGAGGGGCTAGTGATGAGACCATCGGAACCCGGTACCCCGAACAGGGTCCGAACCATCCCAAGCTATGGCGGCCCAAGCGAGTGGACCAAGCTTGGAGGGCAAATTAAAGGAAGGCCCATTTGTGTGGCTGCCCCGATCGGGCATATTAGGCGATCGGTCCCCAGGTGTGGGACCCAACCTCCCATGAAGCGTCAGACCGTTCGGTCCACTAGCTGCAGATTCCCCCTCGGGCCATTTCCGATCGTCCTGTATGATAGCGAGCCACGACAAATCAGTCAGGACTATGGTCCAGTTATGGGAGCAAGCCGCTAAAGGCCAAAGAGTAGCCGGTTGGCAGCGCCGTAAGGCCTAAGCACCGTGCAGCCACTGTAGAGCCAGTTCCGGCGGCTGATCCGCCTGGCGTTAGCCGACCTATTGGCAAAGGACAAGCACAAAACGACGGCCTACTGCATGTAGTACAGTGCAGGTATAAAAAGGACGCTGAGAGAACGAAAGAGGGAGAGCCTTTTGGAATCAGAAAGAAAGACGGAAGAAGTTGGGGATCCTCCTGGTTCTTCCTCCCCACATCCGTGGTTTCACAGCTCCTCTCGATTTATTTTCGAAGCGTTTTGTGGTCCCCCTTTGTATTGATCTGAAAACATGCATTGTATGATCCTGTTTTCGGTTATTGGAAGGGCTAAGGGCTTTTCTTTCCGCCCTTAGTCACGTGGTTTTTTCCTCGCTTCCGAGGTTTTCCACTCTAAATCCTTTTTGCCTTCTATGCCTCTAAACCGTTAACTCTTCTCCACACATAAACAAATCATAACCGAGTTCGTCTTGTAACGAACCGGTCGACTGTTGACACCCCTGGTTTTCTAACCACAACATATATAATTAATATATAAATTATTGAATTTATTTTAATTAAAAATATGAGAACGAAGGTTATTTAACAAATTATGTCAGAAAACAAGCTACTGCGCAAAGACTTTAAGAATACAGGTCATTTTGCCAACGAAATCTTGGCATTGAGCTATTTACCTAAAAAGCCCTAGGACGGGCATCAATTATGAAAATGAGATAATCAATAAAACAATATATGAAAATATCAAATTATCTTACATTAGATTTGATATGAAAGTTAAATTGATTTATAAAAAAGAAATGAAATCATAGTAAAAGACTTCCACAATATTGTCTCCTCATTTTATATGTTATATCCGTACACACTCCCGTTAACTTTCGTTCACTCTATAATACCAACAATCACGTCAAATATGATTTGATTAGAATAAATGGTATTAGTATTCCGAAGGTTCTCTTCATATATGTATGATATATTATTCTTTAAGTGATAGTAAATTTAATTATTCTATTGGTTATTCAATCCTCTTGGTTATTTCTCTTTTACTTTATTATCCGACTTTATTTCCAATAATTTAATCCCATGTTTTGACACTACAATGATGGGATTCTCAACTCAAATGGGAAAAATCAACTTCACCTGAAGGGATTCTCAACGACTTCGCAGCTCCAAACTTTCTCCATTCTGCTCCAATGGATTCTTCTTCATCATCACTGTCCTTTTCATTAACTTCATGCGCAATTGGAGAAGATGGATCTAGATAACTTTTCGATCTACATTCATTAGTAGCAAGCATTTTAACTTGGTTTAAATTAGATATTTCAACCATTACTGTATCATCATCTACTGGAAGAGGTTGCTTCCATGGCTCCCCATCAATTCTCATGAAACTATACTCTGCTGCACCTTTATGGAACTCGAATCTAATACGATGCGCTTGTGCAAGGCGCGTTCCATGACCATTTGGTGCAAGTAAAACAAGACCATGCCATGCATTTCTAAAACCAACGACTTCGATAACTCCATCGTCAACAAATGGTGGAGTCAAATCTCTCTAAACATAAATTCATATCGTAAACATTTCATAAACTTATAAAACTATCGAAGATCACTTACGTCACGGCATTTAGATCTATTTGGAGTTCCCCAAGGATTTAATCCACCAGAAAAGCTTGGCAAATTTAAGCATACAATTGATCTGATGCTGTAAATGTTTAGTAAAGAAGAACAAAACTCAAATGCCTGTGATTCTTCTTGTCAAATGAGAAAAATGATGTACCGTATCGTACCTCGGTGGGATATGGAGATCTTGCCATACACCATTCTTCTTCATGATCTTAACTTTGCAGAGTTGGACTATGTTTCTGAGAAAAATAACACGAGTAAAGAAATGTAGGCTCAATGCAAATATGATCCGTTTCTAAGTATTTCACCTCGAAGAAGGGTGAATTAAGGAAGCAAAAAACCATCCTTGTGATAATACAAGCTTCGCATACGTACTCTGAAATCCATTACACAATACAAAAAAATCTAAAAGGCTAAAAAATGTAGTTGTTGTTCAGACAGCAAAGCAAAGATTGTGGATTCTATGATGAAACTTGTAAGAACTTGATAGCTAGCTATATCTTGCCTGATTAACTAGCTGGTTTTTGAATTTTTCAGGATGAAGCTTCCTCTCAGAGTGGAAGGCATAAGAAACTTGAGCATCCATTCCTGAAGTTCACAAATGGGAATATTTGAATCAACTTAAAATGGGACAGATCATAAGCATAAAAGCAGCAATCTGAAAATTTGTCGTCGCAAACTAATATAAAGGTACCTCATCATTAGAAGATCTATGCTTATTCAAAACTTGTGAATATTTGACTTACCAATACTAAAGTAGTTCCAAAATCCTCCTCGAAACGTGTCGTAGCCTTCCTGAGATACAGACATGTCAAAAAGTGAAGCATTGAGAATTATGCAATGAGTGTAGAGCTGAGAAACATATGGCATACCATGTTCAATTCATCGGACGAAGAAACTCTATGAAATTTATGCAACGAGTGTGGCAACTCCAAAGGAGCAATAGGGTCACATGAGCCTTTTTTGGGTACTTTCATTCGCATGAGAATATGCCAACTGTAAGATAATGGAGCTTAACTCCTAATTCTTAAGAATGTATTCAACAAAATTATAGTACCTGTCTATCTTCATCTCCTTCGCTCTTTGCACTTGATCCAAAAAATAAAGAACAGACTCACGATCAGTTCCAGGATTTTTCTTTCCCTGAGATTATAACAGTGAGACATTAAATAACAAAAAGAAGGTGAATGTTATGATTAAAGGCTGCTAAAATAATCCACACCCAGCCAAATGCAAATGGGAGGTTATTTCCTGTTCCTAGAGGCACAGTTGCAACTGGAGGCGTCTGTGATAGCTTGAGATCAGAAATAACTCCAAGAAGCCAGCCTGCTGTTCCATCGCCGCCTGCTACCTATTTATCAAATGTTAAAGACACAGTTAAAAGTGTAATGAAAGTTCAAATTTGGGGTAAGCAAGCTTTCATAACTTACAATTATTTTCAATTTTTTACCAATTTCAGAAGCAAGATCATCTCCTTTACTCTTCCATTTCTCAATATTAAGAAAAACCCTCCTCAGTACACTCTCAGGATATTCTTTTCCTAGATCAATAACCTAAAGAACAAGAAGACGAAGAATCAAAGTAACAGAGAGGCTGTTTCTCCATCAAAAAGGGTTAACAACTTCACCTGTTTCTCATTAAGAATGGATCTGTAAGTAATGAGAAGCTCTCCACCTAGATGACCACCACTTTTTGAGTTGATGAATACAAGAACGGGACATTCAGGTCTAAAAGGAAAATCCTCCACATCGGAGCCCTGCCCAAGTATATGTCTCGGGATATGAAACTGCTTGATGAATTCATCGGAGTCAAGGTCAAAATTCGCCATTTCTGACTCCAATTAAACAACTGCAATGCATATAACAGAAATACATGAATGCAACAGCGCCATTTCCATATTCTTACAGAAATTTACAATAAAACCCTGCCTTAGGAACCAAAACATGAAGAAATAATAAGTAAGAACCTGGGAAAAAGGAGGTAGTTGTCGGATCAAAGGCTAATGTTCAATCAGAAAAATTTTGTCCTTATAAAAGGGTAGCGGTTCGAATCATAACGCGGTAAACAAGCGTAAATCGATGACTAAAGAAAAACATGACGACGTACTAACCTGGGAAAGACCAGGCGGCTGAGGAGTCAAAGGTTACTGTTGGATCAGATCATCGGTGGAAAGTTTGGCCTCATAAAAGACCCACGAAGAATCTTCCAACAAAAGCGCTATAAAAAATAGCAAATTAATGATCGAAGAAAGGTAACCAATCACCTACAGCGATTCAATATGACATACCATCGTAGAATCATCAAATTCAGATCCCTGAAACCCGGAATGATGCGGATGCCTACCTCATTTTATTATAGGAATCGCAAAAATCGTGGTGGATAAACCATCTCCATGGGCCCTCATGGCGGCTTCCAACAGCATATCATAATTGTACGCCGCCGGGATCTCTCCTATAGCCACAAGAGACGAACTTTACTTTCTCGGTACACGATTTAATGGAAGAAATAACCTAGATCCATACTTCATCACGGAAACGATCAAATCAACAACAAATTAAAATTTCATCATCAAATTGCCCACCAAAAATTTAACTGGAACGGAGCCAACATCCTCTGTGTCATCACCGTGATCATCACACGTCACAACGATTATGGGCTCTATTAAACTTCTCCGAGGCTAAAAACACGGGATAACAAACAGATTCACCCCATTTTCAAGATCAGTAACCACAACATACCATCTTATCTCATAAACATTTTGAAGATCAAGAAAACAACTTGTATCTCTCACTGTATTAAAAAACAAGCCCAATAAATTCATATTGAACATTCTTCATCCAATTCATGGCAAGAGATCACACCAAGATGTCTATTACCATTATTTTCTTGAACTATTTTGGAGAATTGGCGAAGTAAATGACGAACGCTGTTTCGGCCTATTTAAAACCAGAGAAAACGCAACGGCTACTTCGCCCGACTGGAAGAGTCGTTTTGCGTTAATTTAAATGTAAACAAATAACAAGAATAATTTATTTATTCTTTAAAAAAATATGGCATATGTCACCTAGTATTTTTAAAATTAAAATATAAAAGTTTAGTAATATATTATGATGAGAAAATGACGTCTTTTGTTCTCAAATTTTCACAATTTTGTCAAATTTGATTCAATGGTTTATAACAACATATTTAGTCTATAAATTTTGAAGTTCTAACAAATTTAATCCACCAAATTTGCATCATTTAACAAATCAGATTCCAAAATTGCAAAATCAATACTCATATTTTGATTTTAGTGGAATATCTCAATTAACAAAAATCAAAATTTTATGGTTCAATTATATATAGATTACACTAAATTTGGGGTTATAATTTTGTTAAATTACAAATAGGGTTAATTTTTCTATTTTCATACTTTGTAGATAAAAAAGAGGGGACCAAAAAGGGAGGAATCAGTATTAAAAATAACCACTTATTAAAATAAAATTTTAGTATATTTAAAAAAAATGAAACATTATTTCTACAATTTTGTTCATGTTCGTGTTCATATCATATTTATTTGTGTTTATATATTTTCATTTTGTTTTCGGGTTCATATTCATGTAGAAATAGTACAAAATTATCAAATTTAACAGTTCGCGAATATGTTCGTGCTTGTTCGAATTTTTATTGAAATTTGTTTTGTTATTCTAACCGTGTTCATATTATAACTTTAATGAAAAACTACGAACATGAACGAGGCAAACAACATTTTTCACGAAGTGTTCATACAAGAATGCAACATTCGAGTAAGATGATAAAAGGAGGGTATTAACATAATTCATATTAAATTTGATTTTTAACTTTTTTTACTTAATAACAAAATCAGATATTTTTATTATTTGAAAAAAAATATTTTTAAAATTATAGTATATAATGAGAATAAAAACAAGTAACAAATATTTAACGAGATGATGAATCAAATTAAAATATTTAGGCCCAAAATAAAAAAGTTGAAATTTAATTACTTAATTATATTCTCCTGGAAAAAGTTTATGGTAATGGAACAAGTCCAGATTCCAAACTGCAAAGGCTCTCCTTCTTCTTCGCCTTGATCAGTTATCCTCATCTTCTTTCCTTTCTCTATCTCTTCACTCCCAATTTCATCTTCTCAGACAATTTCATGGCTTCCTCTCAATCCACCGCCGATTCAATCCAATCTCCGAGGAAAAACCTCAACCTCGCCCAAATTCGGACATCATCACCTCGTTTTCCTTTACCCCAAGTCTCACCTAGATCCCCATCCGTACGTCGAATCGGCATCGCAGTTGACCTAAGCGATGAGAGCGCCCACGCTGTCAAATGGGCCGTCGATAACTACCTACGTCCCGGTGATCACGTCATTCTCCTCCACGTCCGTTCAACTTCCATTCTCTATGGCGCCGATTGGGGATCCTCAACCCCAACTACCGCCGCACATGGGAACAATGACAATAATAATAACGCTTTCTCTACGACGTCGTTAGAGGAGATGGAGGAAGAGTACGATAATTTCACCGTGGCTAAAGCGAATCATCTTTCAGCCCCATTAACGGAGTCGCATATCCCAGTTAAGATTCACATTGTTAAGGATCATGATATGAAAGAAAGACTGTGTTTAGAGGTGGAGAGACTAGGTTTGGGCGCGGTGATTATGGGTAGCCGTGGCTGCGGTGCTTCTCGCCAGAGCAATAAAGGAAAGCTTGGAAGCGTTAGCGACTACTGCGTCCAACATTGCGCTTGTCCGGTCGTCGTCGTTCGGTATAATCAAGATGATTCAGCCGATCCAAGATAGTCTAAACCAACGGTACGATCTGATCCGATCCAATCCAATCCAATCCAAATCTGTAAGGTTTAAATCATTGATAAAAAGATCGATCATCTGAATCCATAATCTTGGTATTACAGGGCAACAAGAACCAGAACACCCACAAACAAGGATTCACCAGTTTCCTCCCCCCTTTCTTTCCATTTACATTATTTGGTTATTCGATGAACATCTAGCTATAAATCACATGCATTATTCTCTTTACTTCTTTGTTCTCTGCTCATTCAATCAATTTCCATTACTATATAACAAGCTTTTCAGCTTCAAATTGCAGCATTGCTTGTAAACTATAAGAATGTCGCTTTCCAAACAGCTTCTTTTACTTCACCACATCGGCGATGAATGTCCTTCATTCGATCCACAGACCGACAGATCCCGCTGCAGCTCCAATCAAACGAAGCAATGCATGCATTTCCGGCTCGTGCTTTCCATTCACAATCTGGATTGCTATGAAGGTTAGTATGCTTCTATGAATGTGAAATAGTTTTGTGTTTAGTATGACTACCAGGAGGGGTTCCGCAGCAAAGTTTCCGGTCATCAATGTGCCGTACATTGAGGCCAATAAACCATGATCCGATCGATACATCTTCATTAGCGTACTTATGAAGAAGATGCCTGTGAAATATTCAGACAAAAATGTCTATATTTTGCAGAATATGATCAAGTCTAGATAGCTTAAAGATCAATGAAACTCTACTGGTTGCTTGAGATATATAATGCTAAATCCTTTGAAATTGCATATATTTGTCCGGTAGCATGCCGGAAATACTTGTTTCCGGTGTCACCGAATCTCCAATGTTCTGGTTCATGATATCTTACTCCCCTGTTCAATAAGTTAGATATCAAGCTTAGGAGTTTGATTTGAGTTTGAAATCATACTACCTCTGCGCTAGAACAGGGCCGGATTTCATGCATCCGATGTACACCCTCGATTTCTTTCGATGTTTCGCTAACGTTTCTCCGAGTGTAGCTGCATGAAAAAACAAGAACTGAATACACCAAGAAAAACAGGCTTCATTCATTTATGTTTTACCTATGTTTACATGTACATCATCATCTACTTTAACGTAATACTCTGCATTCCATCGAGATAACGCAGTGACGAAATACGCCTTCGTCTTAGCCGACAACTCAAGATAACCCTCAACGTGATTCTAATCAGAATACCATTCTTTTACACCAAATCGCTCGTTATCAAAAGAATAAGCTAACTTAACTAAACTTACAAGCCTTAAGATGTCACCATGCTTTTGTTCTTCAGCTTCAATGGACTTATCTAGTACACCTCCAATCATAGCACTGGGTTTGTTGTTGAAAAATGAATATCTCTTTGTCTATAAGCCATTCTAGAGCTTGAAATTCATACCTATGGCCGATGACGAACCGAATAACAATCCCTTTCTCATTTTCCAGTTTTCGTAACTCTTTGCCTATCAAGAACATTGCACTTATAATCTGATTCGACTCAAGAAACAATGAACAAACCTTGTGGCATCCAAGTAGCCCGAATCGAATCTCGTCTTTTCCTGCTACTGAAAGCAGTGTTTATTCCAATAACCATGAAGTATTTTCTCCTTGTTGAATTTGGAGAATCATTCAGCATTGCCTTTGCTGCGGCTAACTCCATCTCCAATTCAGAGATAGTCTTGTTCATTGATGTATACCCTCTGAAAATTGAGAAACAGATCACATTAACTATAGAGAAATTCATGTAGATTTATATGAAAGAAGGGGATTAACTTTGTAAGTTGATCTGTGTTCTTAACACCTTGTGTGATTCCCTTCAACACTCTTTTTACGCCTCTCTGTAACCAGACAAATCAAACAGAAGAGATGAATTTCAATCGAAACATACTTTCTCTTGTTCTTGGAATGGGAAAATTAAGAAAAAACACGCACTACTTTAGAACTGAAGTCTTCTGATACTAACTTCAGTCCTTGACCTTCAACTGTTGTATTCGCTAACGCGGTATCTTTTACTCGAATCGTAATCCACATCCTGATCAAATAAGATCTAAAGAAAACCCAGAAAATAAGGATGGATTTCTAATTTTGTAACCTGCTTGTAAAGAGCATTCCGGCGCAGAAACTAAAAATACACAGAAACACAGTCCATGTCCATTTACAAGACGAAACACCTCTGTAACTCTTCATGGGAAGAAATAGTGAAGAAACCCAGAAAATCAGCAAGGATTGGATGAAAGTAAGAAAGAAGAATCAGGGTTAATTTGATTCGCTTTCACTTTATTCTATCGAATCTGAAAGGTTTGAGGCAAGAAATTGGAAATATTGACGTACAAGTGATAACTGTCGTGTATCGAATTCACTAAAACTAGACCCCAGGGACTGGTAGTTGGGAAGTGGAAAGTTGTTATGTTTGCGGGAAAGGAGGAGACGCGACGAGGATATCGATATCATTACTTTTTTCTTTTTTTATAACAATGAAAAAGGAGAAGATGATCACGCCCGTCAACTTTGCTGCACTGCAATTACATACCATGGGCTCGCTTGCTCGCTCTTCATTCAATGGCGGAAAATTGACAGATGAAACCATTCAATTTCCTACACCTACAACAAAGATAAAAGACAGTATATAAACTCATTTTAAAGGAGATATAATTTTGACATTTGAAATTTTCAATTAAATATAAAATTTGGGGATCGATATTGCTATTTAAAAATCTAATTTATTAAATATTATAAATTTAGATAATTGAATTTAACAAAATCTTAAGATTTGAAGATTAAATATGTTTGCGAGATATGAGATTAATAAATATTTTAGTAAGAGACTTTTTGTAGATGGATGTAATGTAGGCATATAGTACTTAGTAGTATCTAAATGTCAATTTTGAATTAAATAAGGTCGTGATCAGGACCACTATTTTCTTTTTTACTTTTTAATTCATCCCGACAACAAAAATTAAGTCATTAATTTTGGTAATGATATTCTATATACATTGATAGGCCTCTAGTATCTAGGTCTTTTAAAATAAAATAAAAAGACCTAAGTACCAACAATCGACATGTTTGCGATAAATCGAGCATGTTCTCCCAAACTTGAAATGTTTTTAGTCAATAGATTAATAAAATAGTTTTAGATTACAAACAGTAGAGGCTTATGAAAATAACTAAGACAATAGATAAAGTGCAGAGAGTGAAATCGACAGAGTAACGGTGATTTCGCACATCCAAAAAGGTTCTCTCGTGCTAGCATTTAAACCATGTATTTATAGAGGAAAATCGTGCATGAAAAAAGCTCTATAATCACCTCTGATAACGTCGTTTTCCCATGACAGAAAACGTGAACATGCCCGAAGTGCAGAAAAACATGAGCATGCTCGAGGCTTGCTGTAACCATTTGGATCGATCCAATGGATTGGTCCCCGAAGTGCTGAGTCTTATCAAACTCTAACCTTCGGTCCTGCAAGTTAAATGGATCTTTGGGCTTCATTAGTTACGTAGGCATTCGGGTTTGTTATCTTGAATGAGTCAAGTTTAGGATTTTGGTCACGTAAGTTCGTTTCTTGTCATCTAGATAGGCCTAGTACATTTGGGTCTCCGCCAGTTCGGGGTATCGGACCCATTTTTATAGTCATACCAATTTATGTGGATAATTTACAAAAATATAGCTTACAATAATATAATAAAAACGTTGTAAAATACTTTAATAAATCAATTACTATAATATTCAATATTTTTTAAAAATAAAATCAAATAATGTAGGATAATTTTACATAATTCCACAAAATTAGTAAGAGAAAACAAAAGGCATTTATTAAACTCGTACATCAATTTGTAATAAATTAGTTTTGTAGGACATATACTTTATAATGTTATAAGTCATACTAAAAATTTTAAAAATTGTAAAATAATATAAAAAAATTGTTATAGTCGTTCATACTAATTCATAGACTTTTAAAAATTATAAATGTCATGCCTTCAAAGTCTTAAATTTATATATTTCATACATGAATATAGAAAATCGTTCAAGTTTAACTCTAACGTTTATCAATGTTTTAAATGCATCAATAATTTATATTTGATTCATTAATCTTAAAAGATTTACGACAATGGCAACACACTTTTAGAAACTTAAAATAACATACAAATTATCAAAATGTATAAAAAATAATCACTATTGTGAAACTTATGATAAATGTTCACATTTGAAATATTAATTTTCCTTAAAAATGGACATAAATAGACTATTTGAAAAGGATGGAAAATTTCCATAAATCCATCGATATAGTCTTTGGCCAAAAAATTACTCGTGTTCAATCCCTTACATGCCTCATTTCAATCTTCGATCGACTGCCTCATATCATACTCTCGGAGCAGTTCCTTGTCACATTTAGTAATCAATCGACATCTAAGTTACACGATCGACATCAATATCGATCATTATCCAAGTTTATCGATTGTCATTCGATATTCACACTTAACACACACGATCGATTTGGTCTTTGGCTTGAAACTATTGAGAAAATGATCAAGATTTTTTTTAAAAATATAGGCTAGTTAGTATACGGACATTTGGCCTAAAGGAGTTGTGTGGTCACACTCGTATCACTGAGGAATAGTCAATTTTGGATAAATAGGTCTAACATGTGGAACTTGGACCACTTTTTTTTCTTTATAATTATTAATTAGTCCCCAACAAAGTCTAATTATTATTTACTACATTATATAATCTCAAAAATTACATTTTAGGAAAAAATATAATATTCCATATTAATGTTATTAATTTTCAGCACTACTTGATATTTTAAGTAATATAATTCCTTTAAAATAATTATGAAAAGAAAAAGGAAAATAAGAAAGGGAGCGAGAAGGCGTGAATAAGATGGGAGCACGTGACGAGATCCTTATTGGAGACGTGGCATTAAAAACTGGGGGTTGAATACGACACGTGTCGGTGTCAGGGTATTGTTACGCATAACTCCTGAGTGCCAAAACATCGACCGACGTCGTCTTACATACTCATTAACTTTACTGCTTTGCCCATTTTTTTCTCACTTTTATTTATTTTAAATAAAAAATTTAGATCTTTTATCGAAGTTTGTACCAATAATTGATATATTAGATGAATTGATTCATTAATAGGTTCAAATTCATTCTCTTTTTGTTTTCAAACTAAATATGAAATTCTTATTTATAGTTTTATTATTAGGATAATTGATAATAAATAATTTTAGAAAAAATATATAATTTTAGAACAAAATTCATATAATAAATAATATTAAGGATAAAAAAATTTTGTTTTGCCATCTCCCTATATAAAATTGTATATTTTTTAGCAGCACAGAAGATGTAATATTGGGCCTAGACGAGTTTCATGGAGATCCAATAGATTATATGGGCCTGGCCCACCTTACATTTTACAGAAACAGTTTTTAGAAATTAAGGGGGAGGCAAGTGGGGGGAAATTTTCAAAAAGCTGTATGTAGAAGTAGCCTTGGTTTCTCTGAAGCTCCGGTAATCAGGAAGATGGCTGAGGCGCGAAGCCCCGACTTTAAGACGAGGGTTCCATTCTCCCCTACGAATAACCCATGCTTCATAGGCTCCAATGACGACAACCTTGAGCGCGCTCAGGCACGTGCAGCACGCGCCGCTGCAACCCGCCGGAAGTCTCTGGCTCCTAACGCTTCTGTATTGCCTAATGCTGACCCATGTCTGGGGAAAGACCAGATACTCGATCTGTTTCACAACTGTATTAAGCTCGCTAGTGAAAATGTTGGGATTTTTCTTTCTTTTTTTTGTGTCGATTTCCTTTTCTTCCTTTTTAGGTCTTTGAATCAGTGAGGTTTATTTTGCAGAAAATCAACCAGAAAAACACGTGGGAGCTGAATTTGATTAATCATCTTAGTGATATAATTAAGGTCGAAGAAGAAAATGATGATGATACCAACTTCCAGAAGGTAAAAGTTCAACCATTTCTGAAAAAAATATCTTCAATTTTTGAAATTTGACAAGCAGGGCACGAGTTAAGTTCTTCTCTTTTGAATGTTATTATATCAGAATTTGAATCTTATGGGCGTTGTTTGGCATGAAAACCGCTTATTGAAGAATTAAAGGCTATGTTTTTGTGTAATTGAAGAGTAATGATACTCTTTCTAGCATTTCATGATGATGATAACTGCTATTCCTTCCGCTGCATCTAGGGCTTCGGTGGGGTGCATATTTCGTAATCATGAATTTCAAGATTGGTTTGGTTATGGGTTAATTTGAATTTAGAAGTAGTTGCAGAGCCTTTTGGGAGCCATCAGATTGTGATTTTACATTCTGTTCCTTGTTTGGGCCCATCCATAAATTATGGCGATCTGTTTTTATATTATATGACTGTAGGCAAGTTGTACCCTTGAAGCCGGGGTTAAGATTTATTCCATGAGAGTCGATTCTGTTCATTCTGAAGCTTATAAAGTTCTTGGTGGAATTAATCGTGTTGGACAAGAACCTGAAAAAGGTTAGGCTCTATGCTGTATTAAGAAAAACCGTGTCTGTCTGCAATTCTCTTAGCCTTACTTTTCATTTTAATGCACTGGATTCGTTTGGAAACCATTAAGGATTTTCAGCAACACTTTTTTGCATGCCATGTGATATCTCAATAGTTAAATTTTATGCCATGCTTTCGTTATTATCTGATTATAATTATTTTGAGTTTTATAATTCCTTTCCCTACTTCTATATATAGCGTTAAGGAACTGCAATTACCATAGCCGTAAGAACTATAAACTTAGTATTCATTTTTCTATTTATTCCATTGTGACAGTAAGACCCTATATGTTCAGCAGAACATTTGATATTTTGTATGAGATACTGTCCACTATTGTCCTACTTCATAATCTGTTGAGATGTGCATGGCAGATCATATAACTGAGGATGGAGGTACAAGTGCTGAACATGGAGAAACTGATGAAACAAGGGGTCAGGGTAGAAAGGTGCGATTTTTTCTTGTGTGTCTAATGTTGATTTCTTTATTTAAAATTATATTCTCTGAAACTTTTGCACATTTTGAAAAGGTTTCAGTATTTTAATGCAGTTATCACCATTATCCACCCTTGAGCCATCACCTGCTTCTCTAAATCTAAAGAAGTTTGACGGTACTGTTCTTAATGTTCATTACCTTGGAATCTAAAAATTATGGTTACTATTTCTGTTATGTGCTAAGCTCATTATTTTTGCGGATGCTCTGAATGGGGTATTTGAAATATTTTGCCCCTGTATCGTTGAAATTGTTCTTTTCTCAGCTGCATTTGTGGTAGACCCTCTATATCACCAGACTTCTGCACAGTTTGATGAAGGAGGAGCAAAGGGTCTGTTGTTGAATAATTTGGGAGTTTATGATAACTGCAGGGTCCTCTTTGATTCCTCGGAAGTACCTGGAAAGTATTCATCTTCAGTGTCTCAATGTGAAGGGGCAGAGACTGTTGATTTGTCCTTTGCCACTGGTTTGTATATCATGTCCTATTAGTATCAGATTTTATTATAATTTACTTCAGCTTTTCTAAGCCAGATTTTTGTAGATTTTTTTCTTGTTTTTTATAAACAATTCTATTTTGCGTAGTGTGCATTCAGGAAATGGTGACAAAAATGCTCAAAGCAACTGAAATAACCCCCAGTCTCAGGGTGATAAAAAAGCAATTTGATGATGATCAAAGGCCATCTGAATCTTATGCTTCTGCTGAAAGCTCTGTCTTGCAAGGTAATGACCCGCCAGACTTTGAAGCTGATAACCCTGGTGATACATCTGGAAATCTTGGGACTTGGGAATTTGATAATGATGACCAGGCAAGTGTGGTGGATGATGGTACATATGATCAAGGTGATTTATTAACGAGTCAGCAAGTTTTTCCTGAGCCGGTAAATGTTTCTTGTTTGAGCTATCCTTCACAGTTTGTACTTAGGCATGTTAAGTGCTTCAAAACATTTCATGTATCATAAATTTATTATTGCAGCCCCCAGAGCATTTCTGCACTCATGATCCTGATGAGCAAGATGGATTGGAGCAAGTCGATCAGTATTTGCTTTTAAGCTTAGGAATTTCAACAAAGCAAAATGCTTGGGCAGGTCCCAATCACTGGAAGTTTCGAAAAGTTCAAGGTTAAATTTTTTTGGCCTGGTGTGCAATATACTTAAGCTCTCACTGTTCTTCATTTAAATCATTGTAGATTCTGAAGCTCCATTTGAAGAAAATATGCCGCTAAAGGAGAAGAAAACAAAAACAAAAAAAGTTGAAAAGGACATTGAGTTTTCAAATTTCATAAACAATGATTATACTCATTTATTTTCACCTCCAAAGAATCCGAAGTCCTTGCTACTTCCATCAAATAGAGCTCTTGGCAACTCAAAGCTTCCAGAAGACTGCCACTACCAACCAGAGGATCTTATGAAGCTTTTTCTGCTACCTAATGTTCTGGTGAATGTCTTCAACTGACTGTCCCTACTATTTCTTTGTTCTGTTTTTATTTCTGGGTAGCAATAAATATATATTGCTTGATTTTCTTGTGCAGTGCGTTGGGAAAAAGGGAAGAAAGAGAACTGGTTAGCTTTTCTTTGATTATTCTCATCTTCACTCTATGTTTATGCCCTCTATTGATAAAATGATTTCTGTTAATTTGAAAGTGCTGTTGCTCAAATAATTTTTTTTCATTTTTCTCATTTTATATTGGGATAATTTGATTTAAAAGTTCTCAACAGATGCCCAAAGCCACCCTAACGATATGGGAGAAAGTGTCCCTTGGGATGACAATGACAATGACAATTGTGCTGCTGATGATGAACCAACTTATTACAACAATGTGCAGGACAATAGCATGCTTGTTAAGCAACCTCGGCAGGTTTTCATTTCTCGTTCTGGATGATTTGTAAGCTTTACCTTCTCATTTACCATATGTTTCTTTGTTTCAATTTGTGTGGATCAACAGACAAGTAAGATTGAAGTACATTATGACAAAACATCCAAAATAGTCGACGTTCATTCTCTGAAGGCAACGATTTGGGAACATATAATTCAGTCATGCCATATTCCAAGTGTGGTGAGCTCATGTTCACATGAAATTCTGTTCTTTTATAAACATTTTGGTTTAATCCCGACCCTCTTTGAATGAATTTACTATTTTTCCATTACCAGGAAACTTCTCAAACTGAATCCTCACAAGACGCCATATCTTTCAAGCAAATGTTGGCCACTTTTCCTGATAACTGCAAAGCTGCAGCTTCTTTAGAAGATATTTCTCCTCACTTGTGTTTTATTTGTCTTTTACATCTCGCCAACGAGCATGGATTGCAGATAATTGATTGTCCCAGTCTGGATGAGCTGATCATACATCTCAAACCTCAGAAATAGCAAGTATTTAAGCTACACTTGTTTTAAGGAAAATGTATCTGATCAATGATGTAGGTTCACTTATCCACGGGTCTCGGTTTCTAGATGTTGTACTAATTAATCTCTGGTGAAAGTTCTGAAGACAACCATGTGTTCTTCTCATAGGTACCTCTTTATTGTTTCTTTTGTAGTATCTTGTGTAAATTTCGACTCTTAACCGTTATGTCATGTTTATAAATTGTTAGAACATGTGTTTAGTAATGTATGTGTTTTTAGTATTGTTTAGATTTGGATTTATGAAAGGAAACATTTATGTTGAAAAGAGGGCAAGTTAAAATGTGGCATTTCTTATTTGAATCATTGCAGTTATTGAGCAGCAGTAACTTCTTAATAGTTTGAATCCAACTCTTATGTTGCCTTCTTATGTGGGCTTGTTACTGGCAAAGGCTTGATTGATGAAACATCAAAAAGCTCTATGAACCTTTGATCACAAACTCTAGCTTTTGCCGCAGCGTAACGCTGATACTCGTCGAACACAGATGATAAACACCATCTTCTTAGCTTTCTTAGGCACCCCACTAAACAACCTGTTCGATGCTGAAGTTTAAAGACATCTGATCAGATGTCATCTTTCAGTAATGGTATGTATTGTATTGATCATTAAATATCGTACCTTTCCTCTTTTGCAATGAATCAACAAAGGATGATTCTTCACATCTGTGAGTTCAAATTACATTATCATTAACTCATATTCATCTACTGATCTACAGGTGTGTACTGTAAAGAAGACAAAGAAGAATGTACCGATGGCTACCCTTAACGCTTCACGGATTTTGTCTTCTGGTATATTCGCAAAAGGTTCCTGTTCATGGGAAAAAAGGTCAGCTTCATCATGCGTTTACTGTGTGATCTTGAAACTTACTTTACCCCCCTCGATCCCGAACTGAAACAAGTGAATCCAATTGGATTTGAGAAACTGGAGATTTGATTCAGGATAAGGTTCAGGGCACAAGTATCTGCAATCACAGAAATATCAGGCTTATCTGAAAAGCTTTAGATTGCATTCTTTGACCTTACATGATGGAGCGAAGATTTAGGGTTTGAATGAAGGGGAAGTTGTCTGGGTCAGGGAAACCCGACCGGAAAATACCATTCTCCACCATAGCGAAATTCAGTGGCGGCGTGAATATGTCACCGTCGACGTCGAACGGGAGATTCAATTGGGACGACACCGGCGCTATAGCCATACAACCATTCCTAAAATGCTCCTCTTCTTCTTCTTCTTCTTCTTCATCGAATCCCATCACCATTTGAGCTCCAGTTTCAGTTGAAGTAAGCGTAATCATATTGCCTCTATTTTATCGTATGAATTTGCTTTTGAAACCTGTAGATGACCAGTACAAATTCATATAGTAATGTAATTATATAATCACTCATCTATATAATATAATTATAAAATATACTTTTTATGACTAATATACTTGATTGTCTTTTTTTGCTTGTACTTTAAATTCTATTTACATCTGTAAAATGCATTTGAGCTAATAATTCAATTGGCTGGTAGCATATCCCATCCTAATTTGACAACTTTTTTTAATTAATAATTAAATGTTAAATTAGAGAAGCCATTATCACTCTTTTTAATATAAATATTTTAGAGCAATTGAAGTTGAGCTAATAATAATTTACTAATAAAAGCAAAAGAAGAGAAGAACATTCGTTGGAATATGCGGCGTCTCTTTTTCTTTTCATGCGATTACAGCTCGCCACGTAAAAAACACACTTTATTATATTCCACCTTTACATATATCAATTTTTATTTAAAAATACTACTTTTCAAAAAGTTAAAAAAAGAAACAAATTATTCTCACTCTATATATAAGTACTTTTAAGCCCTAATTATCCGTAGGGTTTTTTAGGTTTCTGTTTTGTAATTTGGGGTTTCACCCACAATATTTTTTGTTATATCCGATAGTGCTTCTTTCCCACTAAGAAACGTGAGTTGCTGTTGTCTCATCTAAAGTCCGCACCACGTCACAGTTTACTTATGGTTTTCTTGTTTCGGCACTCTCTTGAAACCCTTGGAGATACATCCTACAAGCTGAAGGAAATTATCGGTAGCTTTCTGCAATTCTTCCTATTTCTCTTCCGTATATTCATCATCTTTAAAGAAAACTGTCGTGGTGTCGTTTAGCTCTCAATTTTGCGGCCTCATGTTTTACTATGAATTGGTTTGTGGGAATCTCAATATGCTAATCATACACTATGTATTGTTTAAAAACCTACAAGACATGTAATTTTCACCTTGTTTCTGATTACATGGATTAATAATAGTGACTGTTGAATGATTAATTGAATTAATATATTAGTTAAGTATCGTCTTTCTAAATATGCTATTCAATTGTATATAGAGATACAAATCAAATTTGAAGAATTTATTTGATTTATAACTTTGTCATTTCTATGTATTTAAAGAATTAATAAATATGTAATATCTATAAATTATAATATCATGATTATGAATATTACTTATAAGTTATAAGACATTCTTTATTAGTGTCCGAGACCATATGGAAATACGATCTCATGCCCCATCTGGTCGCCACAGCATAACCAAGGGTTTTGGCCATAAGGTTTTGGATGAGAAGATGATGTATTAGAAGAGAATTTTGATATTGACGGTTATGATACATCTGGATGGGATGATCTAACATATTTAATTTTATTAGCAATGGTACGTCCTTCTATTTTGGGAAGAATTCTCTCCATTCCATTGGCCGGAATAGAATTAATGATAATTGGGCCTTTGTTCATAGACATTAGGTTACCTGTAACTTTATTCGCGCCCAAAATCATTTCCGTCGTATAAAATTTTATACACACCATCATTCTCTCACATTCAGATCATATTCTCTTTCAACTTCTAAAAATTCTAACTCATCTACATCATTTTTTATTTCTCTTTCATCTACATCATCTCATCTCTCTAATTTTAATATTATCATTAATTTATTATTTTATTTATAATTAAATAATGATTCCGATTATCTTGACGTTTAATTTGTATTGGTGTGTTTATTTGGTTCGTACTTAGTTTTTATAATATCTATTTCGAAACAATCGAATCTTAAATAAAATTACATATATAAATTATCAAAATAAAATAATACATTTTAAAATATTTACTAACTTATAATTAATTATTAAAAGAACTTCAAGCTTCAAATTATTTCCTCATTTTTACCCAGAGTCTCAACAGAAACCATCAGTTCATGAAAAGAAACGAATTTGATTATCAAGCATCAACGTATTCCACGTATCGTCACTACCCAGAAAGCCAATCGAAAAGAATATTTGATTTTGGCCTTGAGAAAATGAGGGTGTTGGTTTGCCCATCAACAAAATATTGGCAAGGTTTACATAAACTGCATAAATTGTAATCAAGAAAGATGATTTAGATAAAAGAAATGGATATACAAACGTGAGAAATTGCATAAATGATTTATAATTTTTATAATAATTTATGTGTACATAAGGTGGAATTTCCGCGCCCGAGCACTTGGGCGCAGAAGTATAATCTATGTATTTTCATTGCCGCCCAAATAACACTAGCTGCAGACGTGGCGGATAAAAAGCCGGACAAAATCGTATTGTCGGCGTTATAGTAAATCTTAGGCATGAAAAAATATGTTTTGGGGAAATGTTGACCCATATTTGTCAATGAAATATAGATTTTTTGTCTATTTATAAATAATACTATAAATTCTCATTCCATATGTATTTTCCTAGAATTACATCAAATTATTATAGCTTGAGTAATTACCAATATTATAATTCACTTGTTTTATGTTAAATCATACTAACATGTATCAGTTGCATGTCTTAACTATTTTTTGCTTAAAATAAATATGATAGAAAATCGTTTCAAATTTTGATCACAAGATAGATTGAATTATGTATTATACATTGGGTGACGCACAAATTTGGTTATTGTAATTTCATATTTTGGCACTTTTGGTCCTTTTATTTTGACAATTGTGGCAGATTAAATCAATTAACTTTATTTGTGTCAAAATTAGTCCTCCTACTTTGCCAGATTTGACAAATTAGATCCTCCAAATTTTATGTTTATAACAAATTTGGTCCCCGAAGTTTGTAATTTTTCATTTTTATATAATACGAAAACTAATTTTACCACTACGATCAAACTACATGGACCGATTTTGTTCGATTTCATTTGGAAAAATAAATATGAAATTTGAGAACCGATTTTGCCAAATGTTCTAAAATAGGAGGACCGATTTTGCCAAATGTTCCAAAATAGGAGGATTGATTTTGCCAAATGTCCAAAATTCGAGGACTGAATATATCAAAATAAACTTGGAGGACTAAATTTGTCAAAATGATCATACTACGAAGACCAAATACGTCATTTTCTCATTATACATTATCAAAAATAAAACACAATAAAATAAAGGGAGCGTGAAGTGCCAATTATGGACAATCGAGATGATGGGCTTACAAGGTTTTTTAAAGTAATAATATATATTTAATTATAATTATTGTTTTAAAAATAAAAGTTATTTTAAAATTATATAATAACTTATCTTCTTTAAAAAAAATAAACATGATAAACTTGCAATACTATTGAAATGTGATAATCCCATGAATGATTCATATTTTAAAATACAGAATATCAAATTAGAAATTTATAATTTATTATAATAAGGGTACACGTAAATGTACAGCAATGTAATTATTGTATGTAAATATAGTAAGTGTCTGAAGTGAATCCGTATTCCTCACAATTTCATAAGAACTGTCTTAAAGTAGTTTTCATCAAGTGATCAACGATGATCCTGCTCGTCTTCTCAGAAGGATGGAAGGAATCCCAGAATACATATTTATTCGCATCTGAACACGTCAATGGATTCATCGCAGAGCACGAGTATCCCATTTCAAACAACCCCGTCGAGCAACACGCAACCGATGTCACTTCAATTCCTGCACACGCAACCGGTGAATCTCTGGATAATCGGATTTTTCAAAGATAATCGGAAATATCTTACCGTAAGTAGCCGGCTTATGAATGATTGACTGGAAAATGAAGTAGGGATTCGAAAATACGATTTCACTTTCAGGCAACTCGCCGTTGAGTTTCTTCACCATAGATTCTAATTTAGAATTGAATTCGTATGATACGGCGTTGTACGACGACCTGCAACCGGTTCCATCGCCGTTGAAGAAACTGGTTGTTCTTTCTAGAGGCAAGCATCCCATTGGCGGAAGGCCGGTGAAGGACATTTTTCTTGCGCCTAAACTGTGAATCTCCTTCACGAAATTCTCCGCTAGTTCGATTAGGTAATCCTGATATTGACCCATCTTGTATTTGACTCGCGTTGATGGAAGTGTGTAGTAGTTCTCGAGGAAATCGTTTGTGCCTAAACTGATTATGTAAAGAGACTTCTTTATTATCGCCGCCGCGTCGGATTCTCCAAGGTACGCTTTCAGTTTGTTCTTGTATTCCTTGAAATACTCTACTTCTTTCCACAAAGGTATCACATTCTGCAACGATAACAAATATATCGATTTTCCACGTTAAAACCCAGAATAAGTTTGTATGGACTTACGAGTACATTAGACGTAGCATTATCGAATCCAGTTCCGGCAGAAGCAAAGCAGACTCCAAGAGCGAAATGGGAGATATTATACATTGGATCCAAGTAGGCAGGAACAAATGGTCGGAGCCCAAACGCCTCCGATATAAGGTCCGGCGGAACCTTACCGTTAGAGAATCTCCCCGTCGGCATTCCGCCGTAAAAATCCCTCCCATAAGGACGGAAATTGCTCTTGAGAACGGTAGGAATGCCGTTATTATTGCCGGCATCAACCGACGAGTCCCCGAATACGATCACTGCTGGAACATCTTTGGCTGAAGTGGACATGAGAAAGGGGAGGAGAAGAAGAAACGTAGTCGCCGGAGCCATTTAGTAGTCAGGTTTGAAGTTGGTGGTGTGGTTGTTTGCTGAACTTTATAAACGAAAGAAGACACGGGAAAAGTTTGGTGTGCGGGTGTGTTGAATACTTACTGTGAGGTTTATTGTAAGATTAAATTAATATTATTTTTGAATAATCATGATTAAATTGTAATATTTTGATGTCCTTGTCAACATTATCCATCTCTACTTTTTGCCTTCTTAAAGTACCGCTGAAGTTGATATGAATAGGACTAGGTGAACATGTTCTATTTAACCATGTTTCATATGAATTGTTAAATATTAATATTTTTTATGATATCATATATTATGATCGATTTTTGAGTTTTTTAGATCTTATCCTAATATTTTTATTAAATATTATTTTTTTAAAAAATACAATTTGAACTCTGAATCATTATAAAAACATTGTTCCTTAAAACTTGTTTATTTGTATATATGTTGTCCGAACAAATATACGAAAAAAACACTCTAATTACATTTGATGTTGAATTATAAATATCTAACATTGAATTTCTAATTTAAAATAGATTAATTTAATTTTTTACATTGTTCTGTTCACTTACACGACTAGAAACTTAACAATGTTATATATATATATAATAATTTAATTTATATTATATATATATAGTCAGCAGTTAATGATCAAATATTATCATCCACAAAGACGGCTGTTTGATTAAACCCACGTGATCACGTGCCCCACATGTCACCTTAAAAATATCACCCGTCAGATCTGAAGATTAATATTATATTTTATATCGCTATATTCGTTTTAAAATTAAATACCCCGTCAATTATCAAGCTTAATTAGTTTATTAGTCTTTCATGTTTATAATGCAAAAGAGCTTATTGTAAAAGTGAAAGATGGAACCCCGTTATAGCATTTACGTAGTCATTGCAAACATTATAAGATTTAATAAATCTAACATCTAATAGTTGGGATAAATCGGTAATGAGTAAAATACATTCAATCCATTGCGATTATCTATAAATATAAGTTTACGAGGCTCGAATGAGGAGTGAACTTTGCTTTCTAAATCTAAAACGTATATCACTTTACTGTTGTTATTTGTGAATCTTCTCCTGTTACTATAGTCATTTTTTTGACATTGATGTTGTTCTTTGTGAATCATATTAAGTGTAGAGATCGATATTGGTATCGATCGGTCACACTTGGATGACGATCGGCAATGTGGTCGATCGGGGCACACATAGAAGACGGGAAGGTCGGTATTGGTACCGATCGGTCGAGGACCGAAATACTCAATACCGAATGTAACAAAGAGGACCGAAACAATCGGTAGAGGACCGATGACACGTGACCCGAAGATATGAGATGAAGGCAATCGGTCGAGGACCGAACTGAGATATGGTGGGGTCCACTAGTCAAAGATATCGACAGTTATAAAAAGAGATATTAAAGGAAATAATATCATATCAAATTAGTATATATGGACGTATATATATGATTTGATTATGGATAATCATATATGAAGATATGATCAATATATTAGGAATATTTGTTTGTTACCTTAATATCTCAACCATCTCATCTATATAAAGGGGTCTTAGGGTTTATTGTTATGCACTTCAATATTCTTGTATTCTGAGTTTTCATCTTCGTGTGTGTGTTATAATCTTCTCAATTGATAGTGAATTTGGTTGTTTCCGCCGGTCACGTAGTTTTTTCCTTTATGGGTTTCCATGTTAATTTCTTGTGTCGTTGTTTTTTCTTTGCTTTAATTCTCAGGTTCTACTTAATCTATCGAAGTTGTTCGCATACGTGTTTAATCCCCAACAAATCATCTCTTGCTTTAATATTTTTTTTATTTGTTTTCATTATAATCCATCTACGGATGATCTTTTCACGTATTTTTCTCTTTATTTTGGGTTTTTCATTTAAAAATAATTGTTTTTCGCTTTGTCTTATAAACTATCTCAACAACACATATAAAAATCCGATTATGTAAGATCTTAATGTTCATAAAATCTCGTGATTATTTGATCCCTAAAAAAAGCACAACAAAAAGTGATACTAAATTTGGAATTTATTAAATCACAATATGTCATATCGTTTGTTATCAACGTCCTTTAAATCTTGAATTTTTAGCAATGGAAGCACCTTAATGTTGCTTTTTGTTTTGTATTGTTAATAAAAATAATGATTTAATAATCGCATATTACCGCATGCACTATTTTAGTCTGTGCATTAAACATACCCAATGTAACACCAATTCACATATATGGTTCATGTAGATAAGCAACAATTAATAATAAAATGACTCCTTAAGTTAATAAAAATTTTAAAAACATTTATACACATAAAATAATTGTTATTTAGAGAATCCTAATTAAAGATTCATAAATTTTATTATTATAATAATTAGTATAGTTATATAATTTTTATAAGTTAAATAATCATACATTATGATAAACTATACTTTAATTATGAAAAAAATATTAAGCATAACATATGATAAAAATTTTAAGAATAAAGTAAGCTCAAATCTAATATTAAGAAAAATAGATATAACTATCATGAATTACATAATTTAACAAGTTTATTTTATAATATTTGATAAATAATTGATTTTTAGATTTCCTATTTTTTTTTATCTTTTCAATTTTACTTTGTCAACATAATTGAAAATCTTTAAAAATCTAGAATCTTTGAATACGATTTTTTTTACTTATGTAAAAACGATGTATTCTAGTAACCATGGAAGTTAAACCGATCGATACCGTTTGTACCGGTCATGATCGGTACGATCAATTTTTCCTATATATCGGTGGTATACCAATAATATATCGGAATATCGATATACCGGTTATAAGCGATATTTACTAATATGATCGGTATACTGGACGGTATATCACCGATATGACTACCATGCTAGTAACAATGCAAATATGTTGAGTAATGTGTTGGGTCAGTTGGGCCAACTCACAAGGTATGGGCTAACGTAATTGGGCTTATGAATTATTATGATTTTTAGTATAATTTTTATTTTATTTCAGGATACAGAAGGAAAGCGCGTATGAAATATAGATTTTCTATTTATTTATAAATATTATTATAAATTCAGGCTCTTCATCCTCGAATTACCGTCCTCCGCCATGTTGCAATCCGGTTGACATTGCCGTCGCTGCTACTGCGCCATCGGATGTTCACCGCTATTTGGGTATTTTTGTCTTTTTTTTGCGTGTTTAATTTATTTAGACGGATTATTGTTATTGGGTGCAGGAAAGCGGTCGACTGTTGTCCTTTAATTTTGACTTCCCATCCGATCGAATTGATTACTGGTCCCTGTGAATCTCTTTACTTGAAAAAATCGTTTGCTAATTCGTTTCCCCAATTTGGAAAAACCCTAGCTTGTTGTTTATTTGATCTTTATTTCGATTTGAATTTTCAAAATTATTAGGTGTACATTTTTCGCTGGTAAAATCATATTTTGGATGTATGTTGACATCTGCATTTTGATGTCTGATCACCATTCTGAAGGGAGGATCATTGATAGTGAATAAGCATGAATCTGCAACTACATAATTCTGGGAAAATATCCGGAGAAGTGCCCAATCAAGGTGGCACAATGTTGGCTGGGCAATCACAGAGAATCGGAGACCTTACACCCAATCAAATGCAAAATTCGGGTCTTCATTTTAGTGCCCTGGGCATGGAACCAGAATTAGGGAAACTGCGTAGATTTATGCAGCAAAAGATGTAAGAATTGCTTTGTTATGTACTAGAGTCCACCTTTAAACAATATCTTAAACAGCCTTATATTTGCATCGGAGAGTGAATCAAATTTAGAGCTCGTTTTCCATGGATCTATTTTTAATATTGCAGTTTTAGTTTCATTCAACTTGATAACATACTGTCGTTTAATATCATATGTCGTGCATAATGCCATGAGGAATGGATATGTTTTCAAATGAGTTTGGTTTTCATTTTGAAATGCTGTATGATAAATTCTTCCTTATGTGCAGCTATGAAATATTAACCCGGAGGCGTCACCCATCTCAGGAAATGCCCAATAAGAAAATGATTGAAATCGTAAGGCGGTTAGAGCATGGATTATTTGAGTGTGCAACATCAAAGGTTAGCTTGTTTGTTCTCAGTTGTAGAAGGTGATTCTATTTACATACATACTGCTTATACTGATTGACTAGTCATTGTTAAGATCTCTTCTATTACAACACATCCTGTGTAAGCAGTTTTATGATGTTCAGGAGGAGTACCTAGACCAAACTACTCTAGAGAGACGTTTGCAAATTTTGATAAAGCATCGTTCATTGGGCAATCACAACCAGCAGTTTTCACATGCTAGTTCATCTGTTTCTGTGGGTGCAATGATACCAACCCCTGGATTTCAACAAATTGAAAACACAAACTCAATGGGTACCTATATAGAAAACTCTACGGGCAGCAGTGCTAATGCGCTGACGTCACTCACTGCTGATTATGGTGGCTTCTTGCCCAATAGCACTCATGGTCATTCTTAGCTCATTTCAATGATACAGTTTATGTTATTTCTGACCATTTATTGGGTTTCATTTCTTGCATCTGATTGATTCCTATTTTACAGTAACAATGCCAGGTGTACATCAACAATCATCACCTAGCTTGTCTGCGAATATCAGAGGAAGTAATGCGATGCCTTCTGTGGGCATGTCAAGAATGACATACCAAATGATTCCCACTCCTGGAATTAAAAATTCTTCCAATGACCAAGATGACAATGCTAATAATGAGGCAAATCAGAATATGGATTCAACAAGCAACGCCAATGGTCGTCCTATCAGTGAATCCTCAAATTCATTGCAGCCTTTGATGCAAATTCAGCATGCTTCTAATCCAAATAACATGACAGCACAGAATTATGGTGGGCTTTTGGGTGGAGTCAGATCCTTGTCGCAACCGAAGTCTATTGCAGGTCCTTTAAATGGTGGTTTGGGGATGATGAGAAACGGTATGCGTATGGTAAATGGGATGGGCACTACTGAGACTCATTTAGCTGGAGCAGCATATGAAAATTCATCTAGACCCTCGCATCAGCATTTTGAGCAACTCCAACAGCCCGAAACTAGGGGTATTCTGATTTTTTCTTAAAATAAAATGCCTTCTATTTTCTTTCTTATTTATATATCTTTGCTGCTCACCACTGTCAAATGATCCAAAAATGTGAATTAGTAACCATGTACTAGGCCGTAATTCATATCCTTCTCAATTTTGATGCTTTGCAGGTGAAGTGCATGGAATCGCTGCAGTTGATTCTTCAGGAGATGGAAGCTTATATACCACCATAACCTCTTCTGGGTCAGCATTGAACATCCAGAGCTCAAATACTATGCCCATGCGATCCCTGGTCACATCATCCACTCCTTTAGATGCTAATCATCCTAGTTTGTATTCTTCCTTACATGGAACAGCGATGAAGGTCCAATCAAATGATAAAATACAGGAAAATAGGTTTAGATCGCATTATTCAGCCGAGGGAAATCCTGCACAGTCTCTCCAGAATCACCAGTCTCAACACCAATCCCAGTATATGCATGGACAACTTGCTCATCAAGTTCAGCTGAAAAATCAACTTCAAAATCAGATGTTACAAAGAAATGCATTCTCTCAACAGCAGTCATTCTCTAGTAGGGTTTCTGAAATCAAGCCAGATTTTGAAATGGATAATTCCGAAGTCTTTCTGCAGTCTCAAGTCTCTGAACCCTTCCAGTTCTCTGGTGTACCGAGTCAACATTTTTCAAGTCCACCCGATACGCTTGATACCTGTTCTACTACACAAGCCAAATCTTCAGAGCATATGCAACAGCTTTTGCAGCCTCAGCATATTGCTGTTAATCCTCGAAGTAATTATTCTGGTATTGCTGACTGCAATCAACCAGAATTTGCTACAGATAATCGTCAGAGTAATGTATCTCATAATGTAATTGCATCTGGTGCACTCATGTCTGAGAAGAATGTTCAAGAAGGAGGCCATCGTCGTTTAACTGGGCAATATACTGGTCAACAAAATAATATGCCCTCTGCAGAGTCAAGTAATTGCCAACCCGACACTTGTAGATCTGCAGATATTCTGAGATCCAGTGATGCTGTGTGCCAATCTAAATCCTTGGTTTCTGAAGAACAACAATTTAGGAACCAACAGAAATGGCTACTGTTTCTGAGACATGCTCGTCGATGTCCTGCTCCGGAAGGTAAATGCCGTGAAAAGAACTGCATAACTGTTCAGAAGCTATTAAAACATGTGGAAAATTGCAATGTCTTAAAGTGTGATTTCCCTCGTTGCTCTGCTACAAGGCTTTTAGTGAATCACAATAGGCAGTGTAGAGATACAAGCTGCCCAGTCTGTGTGCCTGTTAAGAATTTTTTGCAGACACGCGCTCGTTTTGACACCAACAATGGATTGCGTCGTCCATCCAGTGAATCCTTAAATTCGAGTTTAGCAACTCAAGATCTGGGAAGACCAGTTTCAGAGATACCAATGAAAGACACTGAAGAAAATCCAGAGCCACCAAATAAGCGCCCAAGAACTGATCAAGGGGGCAGTCCCCTTGTATCTGAGACAAAAAACTCTCCTGCACTGCCTGCTAATGAAAGTGCTTTAAAGAATGAGCAGAATGCTGGACTGCATTATGAATCCCCTGGTTCTTTGAATTCCAAAATTACGAAACCAAAAGTAGAGATTCCTGATGTTGTTGGACAATTAGGCCCCAAGAATTTCAAGTTGAAAGATAACTCAGATACAACAGGTTGTAATCTTCCCAGAAGTGATCCTGCACCATTGAATATCTCTTCAGTTATAGGTGATCAGAAGCTCATTAAGACTGAAAAGAATATAGGGCAAGCTAAGTCGGAAAGCTCTCAAATACCTCCTGAGACTGCACCCAAGGGCGGCAAGACGAAAGTAAAGGGAGTATCAATGATCGAATTGTTCACTCCAGAACAAGTGAGGCAGCACATTCGGGGGCTTAGACAATGGATAGGCCAGGTAATCCTCCCATGTAGCGTTTATTGCATGTAAATTGGTTGCTTTATCGCCTTGAGCATATAATTCCTAGTACATATTTTGTTTCTATGCCTTCTGCTGGGTCTGATTTTTGCTGTGCCTGTTAATATTATACTATTAGCACCTCAGAGCACCATTTCTAAATTCCTAGTATCATGAACTCTCTTGCTCTTTTCCTATAAAGGTTACTTTAGAAGAAATGTTGTTCCACATTCTGTGGTCATAGCTGGTGCATCCATACCTCTGTGTATTTCCTAGTTTGCTTTTATTGGTTATTGGAATCGAAGTTCTTCCAGGGATCAAATTAGGTTTTGACCGTTAATGTAGTGAACACATTTTTTTCAAAAGGGATTTGGGATTCCATTAATTTTGGATTAAATTGGCTTTATGGTAATTTATATGCTTCTTAAAAATTCTCTGACCTATTTATTCTTCATGCTTTCATGAGCTAGTGTTTTTTCTTTTTTCCTTGGGTATTTTTCATGGTTTTGTTCTTGTGATCTTTTTAAAAAAATCATCAATTGACTGGATGTTTTCTTGCATGCAGAGCAAGGCAAAAGCAGAAAGAAATCAAGCCATGGGCCACTCTATGAATGAAAATTCTTGCCAATTATGTGCCTTGGAGAAGCTTACATTTGAGCCTCCTCCTATATATTGTGCATCTTGTGGTATTCGCATCAAAAGAAATGCAATGTATTATGCAGCCGGGACTGGTGAAACACGTCATTGCTTTTGTATTCCATGCTATAATATGTCACGTGGAGACACCATTTTTTTGGATGGTGTAACCATTCCTAAGGCAAGGATGGAGAAGAAGAAAAATGATGAAGAAACTGAAGAATGGGTATGCAACTTATTCTTGTATCCTCTGTTTAAAGTGATAAACATTCCTTCATGAAGCTGATCTACTTTTTTTTCTGGCAGTGGGTTCAATGTGACAAATGTGAAGCTTGGCAGCATCAGATATGTGCGTTATTCAATGGTAGGAGAAATGATGGTGGACAAGCAGAGTACACTTGTCCAAATTGTTATATGCTGGAAGTTGAACGAGGAGAACGCACACAATTGCCACACAGTGCTATCCTTGGGGCCAAGGATTTACCTAGAACAAGTCTTAGTGATCACTTGGAGCAAAGATTGTATGCGAAGTTGAAGCAAGAGAGATATGATAGAGCACGACTTCAAGGGAAAAATTATGATGAGGTGATGTCTTTTGATATACGCATCATTAACTGAATACAAATATCGTTAGCTGCGATTGTGTTAATTTTGCAACAGGAGAAATTTATTGCTAAATCTAGTTACATAGCTCAACTTTATCATGTTCTGTGCATTTTAGTGTGCCTCCTGTTTATTATATCTTCATATAGTATTTAATATCTAAAACATATGTAAGTCATATTTATTTGATTTTCAGTTTACTGGGATAATGAAATTAAATTTATTACAAAAAGGAATTTATAAAGTACAATTCAATTTGGTTGACTTAATTTACTGCATAGTTTTGCAGAATTTGACATGCCCTCTTCTTTTTCCTGAATTAAGGTTTTTTGATTACTCAAAGAATACAGTCCTTTTGCTTTCCCAGGTTCCTGGTGCAGACCAACTGGTAGTCAGAGTGGTATCTTCAGCGGACAAGAAATTGGATGTGAAACCACGTTTCCTTGAAATTTTCAGGGAGGAAAACTATCCAACAGACTACCCTTATAAATCTAGGGTATAGCTCCATTGTTTACTATTCAGAAATGGCTAGTTTTCTCACTTTGCTCTGATTTTGATTTTCGTAATATATGCTTTATGGAAGTGCTTTCAGTCTGTCCACTTATCTACTGATTTCTCTTTTTGGAAGCAAATATGAGTTGCATTTGACATCAGTAATTTGATTGTAGTTTAGGTTCAGTATTCATATCTGCAATCTGGTCAATTTATGGTCTTCATGAGTCTAAGACCTTAGAGGTTCCGAATTTAACCAGCTAGACCTTTTGATTTTTTAAAAGATGTGCATCAAGGGTTGTTAGAGGTTGCTGGCTCTTTTAAAAATAACAAGAGCTTTTATAATACAGGTTGTCCTTCTATTTCAAAGAATTGAAGGGGTTGAAGTATTCTTGTTTGGCATGTATGTGCAAGAATTTGGATCTGAGTGTCTGCAACCAAATCAGCGCCGAGTATACCTCTCGTACCTGGACTCTGTCAAGTACTTTAGGCCAGAGGTCAGAGCTGCTACTGGGGAGGCTCTTAGGACATATGTGTATCATGAAATTCTGGCAAGTCTTGCTTCATTGTTCTATTGTCACTTTTATAACTTGTACATTCAGGAAAAATGATTATGCTGGTTTCTTAGTTATAACTCATGTGGAAGGAAGCTGTAACAAATGTTAATATGTTCTTTTCAGATTGGATACTTGGAGTATTGCAAAAAACGTGGTTTCACTAGCTGTTATATATGGGCTTGTCCTCCATCAAAGGGGGAGGATTACATTATATATTGCCATCCAGAAATTCAAAAGACACCCAAGTCTGATAAACTTAGGGAATGGTAAGCTTTGATAGTTTCTGGCATTGAGACTTCTGATATGATTATGCCATTAATATAACTGATCCACCTTTATTAGGTACTTGGCCATGCTCAGGAAAGCGATGAAAGAAAAGATTGTAGTTGGACTGACCAATCTTTATGAACATTTCTTTGTTTCTTCTGGTGAATGCAAAGCAAGGGTAACCGCAACTCGTCTGCCTTACTTTGATGGAGACTACTGGCCTGGTGCTGCTGAGGATTTCATTCATCAGCTTCAACAGGAAGAGGATGGGAAAAAACCGCAAAAGGGTAGCATTAAGAAAACCATCAGCAAGAGAGCTCTTAAGGCATCTGGCCAAACTGATCTTTCTGGAAATGCCTCAAAAGATCTGTTGCTGATGCATAAAGTGAGTAATTTGTTTTTCAAAATTTTTTCCTGCCTGCTATTTTTTAGATATCATAGCATCCATGACTTTTAAAACTTCAAAGTACGTATTATCCATAATATTATTTGTTGTTTTTTTTTATGATTGCACATATGTTGGTTGCCCATTATATGCATTATGGACTATGGTATGATTAATTTTTTGCTGTTTTTATTCTGACAAAGTGTGATGTTCATGTGCCTTAGCTTGGTGAAACAATATCTCCAATGAAGGAAGACTTTATCATGGTTCACTTGCAGCATGCATGCTCTCACTGCTGCAATCTCATGGTTTCTGGAAATCGGTGGATTTGCAAGCAGTGCAAAAACTTTCAGCTCTGTGACAAGTGAGTTTTATTCCAAAATTAGTTCTGCTATAAGACTTTTATTTCCGAATTTTCTGGTCCACATTTATCAATCGAATCGGCATAAAGAGCACATGCAACTAGAACAAGAAAATAACAGCAGGGCTAAGCCTTGTTACTGTTCTGCAAACTTGGCTAGATTTAGTCTCTGATCCATGATACTGTTGCTTATTTGTATTTTGACATTTTTCTGTAGACTTTATATAATGTGCTCTTGTTTGACCTTTTCCCAGTTCCCTATTGCCTGTGAGGATTATAGTTTATTCTGCATATTGTGGCTCCAATGCTGTCAATGCTCTGGATTTGAATGAGCTTTTTTGAGATGTTTTATTATACTTTTCTGGTTTTGTGGATCTATTCTCTATAATATTTTCCTGCCCTAAAGCAATTAAATCCTTTACTGTTGTACTCATATTCAACTTTTTAACCATTTCCAGATGTCATAATACTGAGTTGAAACTTGGAGACAGGGAGAGACATCCAGTAAACCTGAAGGACGCACATGCTCTCTATCCTGTATGTTCCAATCATCTTGGTCGTTTAAATTGCTAATATTATGACTTCTCTATTTTCTTTTTGTTTGTATTTTTCTTCTCCCTCCACCAAGTCCCCTTTTGTGGTGTAATTACTGTCTGAATTACTAATTTTTTTGCTTGCAGGATGAAATAGTTGGAATTCCTGATGATACAAGAGACACTGAATTTATTGATAGCGAAATATTTGACACAAGACAAGCATTTCTTACCCTGTGCCAAGGGAACCATTATCAGTACGACACACTTCGCCGTGCAAAACATTCCTCAATGATGGTCCTCTATCACCTTCACAATCCTAGTGCCCCAGCATTCGTCACACAATGCGTCATATGCCACCTTGATATTGAAGCTGGCCATGGTTGGCACTGTGAGACTTGCCCTGATTATGACGTATGCAGTTCTTGTTATCAAAAGGATTGCGCTAGAAATCATCCACACAAGCTAATTAATCACCAATCCCATGATCAACTTGCATGCAACAAGGAAGCTAGACAATCAAGAGTTCTACAGGTAGCCCTTCTTCTCTTTCCATTTCAGTTTCTTTCTTAAATTGTAGGTACGGCTGGGTTGTTCCAGTCCATTAATATTATTGTCTTTGCTCAGCAACTGAGGAAAATGCTGGATCTCCTTGTACATGCTTCTCAATGTCCAGTTCTAAATTGCCAATATCCAAATTGCCGCAAGGTAAAGGGTCTTTTCCGACACGGTATGGCGTGCTCGGTACGTGCTAGTGGTGGTTGTCAACTATGTAAGAAGATGTGGTACCTTCTTCAGCTTCATTCTCGAGCATGCAGAGAATCTGTATGCAATGTACCCCGTTGCAGGTCTCCTTCAACTCTTGTCACACAATCTTTTAAAACTTGTATCTAAAGAAGCAGGTGTTTTGTTTATGTAGGGACATGAGGGAGCATGTGAGAAGGCTGCAACAGCAGTCTGATACAAGAAGACGAGCTGCTGTAAAAGAAATGATGAGGCAACGAGCCGCTGAGGCTGCAGGTACTTCTTGTTAATCTATTTGTATATAAAATACAAGAAGCAGCAGCAGCAGCAGCAGCAGCAGCAGCATTTCTTGCAAACTCTTCTATCTTGTTGTTATTCTTAATGAGTGATATTGTTAATGGAGGGAGGAGCCATCTTTGGTTCTTCTCAATTTTGTGTGTATACCAAATAGTTGTGTTTGTTATTAGCCTCCGAGTTGATACTCGTAAGTTACATGAAAAACCACCAAGTTGATATATTGCATCTTATTGATCATTAAATTTGTAAATATTATGTTCTCAAAGTTCAGTAGTTGTTTGGTTGATTATGAAGTTTTAAAATCGTTTATATTTGATCATGATAATCATTAATGTTTAAATGTAATTATAGTTTATATTTAATAATTTTGTGTTTAAACTTTAAAAATTTAAAAATAATATATAAATTGTTGAAATGATTAATACAAAAAAGATGAAAACTTATTTTCACCCTATGGTGGTTTTTTAATAGTTTAGCAACTACATGTACTACGAAATTTATACACTTTTGGGTATCTTATTTACGCTAACTATTTTAAATATTGTGAACGTCATCTTAATTTTCTGTACACGAAATCTATGGATTTCACTTTGAATGAAAAAGCCTCAATTTGACATTTTGTTTCATATTTCATGCAAAATGCTATCTAACACAAATTTGACATTACTTTTCTTAACGAAAACAGTTACAAATGAAGAGCAAGACTCCCCGTTTCGAGTTCTTCTTCGGATCCTGCAAATAACACACATCCCCGTCGCAGACGAATCGGTTTTCCTCTCCGGGCCTCAAGCATTTCAGCATCTCAATCTCTTTTACTTCCAACTCCAAGTTCTTGGAGTTTTTATAGGCAATGAAATGGAAATATTCCACACGTTTTCATTGGTTACAATGTTGACACGTCAACTGTTCGGTAATATGACAAGTAAAACGCACGAAATAATTGGACTTTTTCTCTTTTTCCAGATTGGTCGGGATAAAAAAAATTATAAACTATACTCATGAAAATGATGGAACAAAGAGATTATTTTATATTTATTTAATTAACTATCAAGTTCATTACTATAATAGTATGTGAATTTTCGACGATCATATAATCATGTCCAATCAGCCGTATTATGGAAATTTCAAAATTATCGTTCAAACCTAATTATATTCTTTTAAATAACAAACCCTAATACTAAAATTTGATTCAATTTTCACTTATATTAATTCTTCCAAATTCTCGGTCTTCACTTTGTTTGAGTGTCTTGGTAATTTTTTGTTCTATTTGTCGTTCTCGAGACGGTTTATGCATCTAACAAGTGGACTAGATGGATCCGATATTTCAAGCTTTAGAAAACAACATGATTCAAGCAAATGGTAATGTTGAGATTGAACCTAATGTCGAGGAAGATGTGAATGATAGATTGATGAATGAAGCAAATGATGAAATTCGTGAAAAACTGATATAATCGATCTGGCAGCCCATCGTAGAAGCTATCATCGGATCACATCCAATGATGAGCAATTCATTTTGGTTAGAATATTTTAATACAATCACAATTTGTGTTAATTTCGTGAAACATTAGTTTTATTTGACTTATTTATTTTTAATAAATATATTAATATAAATATTAAAATATATATTTTAATATTTTCTTATATTAAAATATTATTATTATTATACATGTATTATTGGTAAGCACTTAATAAAAGTTACTAATAATAATTAGTATTAAATATAGGAAAATGAAACATTCCAGAAGTTGGGCCGCATGGACAACGAGTTTATTTGTTTATACAAATATTGTCCCAACGTGACATCACATGTTCTGATATTTAAAAAATATTTTATTCTTATTCATTATTCTCAAATTATTTAATCTAGTTGTTATTTATGTTTTATATTATTAAAAGGCTTAATTTTAACACCTTCATTTTTTCTGATATTTTAAAAATGTTTTATTTTCAAATTTTTGTGTTATTCCATTGCATGTAAGTTAGGTCGGACCATGTATATTGTCTCGTTTTAAACTTAGAATAATCATAATCATAATTATAATAAAATAATGATTTTTGAATAATTTTAATATAATAATTATATATATTTTGATGTTAAGTCATAAATTGATTTGAAAAATTGCTAATAATACCTAAGATTTGTTATTTTTCTATATAAATTACTGAGCCTAGCCTCCAAATGGAACAAGGTCGAAAAATGATAACCAGACAATGCCACATCGACGCTGGAACAAGGTTCACTGCTAATCCGAGAACAAATCCTAGCCGTTCATTTGTAGGCCGGGAAGCCATGGTCATGGCTGCGGCCGCATCTCCAGAACGGTCTTATTGGGCTACTATTGAATCCGATGTACAATCATATCTGAATAACGCAATACCGGTGAAGTCGCCGGAGACGGTATTCGAGCCCATGCGACACCTAACCTTCGCAGCGCCGACAACCACGGCATCCTCTCTCTGTGTAGCTGCTTGTGAGCTAGTAGGAGGCGATCGGAGACAAGCGATTTTGGCGGCGGCGGCTCTTCATCTCATGCATGCAGCACTTTACACTCACGAGCACCTTCAATTAAGTGACCGTCCGGCAACTTGGTCCGGCAGAACAATCGAACATAAGTACGGCCCTAACATTGAGCTTCTCACCGGAGATGGAATCGTCCCGTTTGGGATGGAACTTCTCGCTGGATCAATTAACATGGCGCAGAATAACCAGGACAGAATACTTCAAGTGATAAGAGAAATAACTAGGTCCATCGGATCCCAAGGGATGATCGACGGTCAATATCGAAAGTTGAGCCTCGCACAATCGGGAAATCCAGAACCCGAAGAAATCGAATATATAGTAAAGAAAAAGGAAGGTGAACTCCACGCCTGCGGTGCCGCTTGCGGTGCTATACTGGGCGGCGCCGCCTTGAAGGAGGTTGAGAGACTGAGGAAATTCGGGCTGTTTGTGGGTATGATCAGGGGAATAGTAACGGAGAATTACCCGGGATTTGAGACGAGGATCAATGAACTCAAAGTACTTGCTTTGAAGGAAATCGACGGCTTCGCCGGCGTCAAAGCTGAGCTCATATCAAGCTTGGTGTAGAACTGTAGATACTTTATTAATGAAATGTTAGAAATAATATTATATATTTTGTAATAAATGAATCTATTATTATAATAAATGGATGTTTATGAATTTAAATAAATATATCCCATAAAATTGAGAAAAGACAAATTAAAATATATTATATACTTAAATTTATTATTTAATTAATAAGGTAGATAAATTTAATTATACTAATTGAATGATTAAGTGAATTAATATATTATTATGTATATGAATATTTCTATCTACAATTATTCATATATCTTGTTTATAAATTTGATTGATTTGTATAAAAATATACATAATAAATTTGAAGAATTTTTTTGAGTTATATCTTATTTATTTCAAGGTATTTAAGAAATTATAGAATTTATTATCTATAATTACACAATTATTGAGTCGCATTATTTATAACACATCGTAATTTTTTTACCAATAATTTTATTTCTTTTTCGAAATAGAACATGATTAACAAGACCTGTCTAAATATAATTAATCGATTTTAGATATATTATTTAGAATCGAAGTTAACAACATTCAATATGTGTAAAACGATTGATTTTAATTTTTATGTTTTGTCAAATTTATAATACAAAAATGGTATTTACTCTTTATCAATTATTTGTTAATGAATATATTTTTATGATATTAAATGAACTCTCAACAAATGTCTCACTAATTGGAGTTAGTAAATATATTACTAGATATTATTGGGATGCTATTTTTTTTAAATATAGTTTTTATTGTTATTTTTATAATACTTTCATCATTTCTTCTTGTTTGTCTATATTTTTATTGTTAAAGTAATCAATTTCCTTATTTATTTATATTTATTCTAATTGATTAAACCTTTTATTTGAATATTGGTTAATAACTTTTTATAAGTATAAGAAATCGATTGATAACTATTTAAATATTGTAAATGATGAATGAAATGCAACTGAAAATAATAATTTGTTGAACGATGAAAAAAATAATGTGGCTAACGGATAAATAAAATAATAAAAATATTTTTTAAACCAAAAAAATATTTATTATATGAATTTTCTAGAGAAAATAGTGCATTTACTCCCTAAACTTTTATAGTTGGGTAAATATAAAATTCATAATTTATAATAACATATTTAGTCTTTTTAACTTTAAGATTTGACAAATATGATTTTTGAATTTTGTATCATTTGACAAATCAGATCCCAAAAGTGGTAAAATTGATCCATAAGATTTGATTTTTATTGGAGATTTCAATTGTGAAAATTTTAAAAATTATACCACAATGAGAACTTATTTTATCACAACTTACCAAGTATGATAATCGATTTTGATATCTTAATATTTTGAATTATAGTTGTCTCAATTAAAATACTCTAGAGACCAAATCATAGTGGAAAAGTTTGAATGAAATACAACTTATAATTCCATATTTAAATTGGGAAATCACTAAACACTCTTTAATTTTATCCTATGATATTTTATTAATGTATATCGTTAATATTATTATTTTTGTGAAAGAATTTTATTGAATTGTGTACGCAGTGTGACCGTGGGATTAGATCTGACCGTCCATTTTGTTGTTATCCAGAATTGAGAGAGTCAGCAGTCAAAACTACGAATGGGTCGCCCCCAGAAGATGGTAGGCTGTTATTTCCTAATTATCTTGAATTAAATGTATACATTAAATAATTTTACAACGGTAACTTTTGTATATATTTTCTGGCTGCAGTAATAGACTATTTCTCTAGGGTCTCTGGTTGGCGACTGACCTGACGGCTACAAATTCGCATTTCTCCACCTCACCGTCATGTATGTATCCGCTCCGTGCTCTTACTCATCTTCCTCCGTTCTAAGACTCTGTAGATTACGATTTGCTCGTCGTCTTCCTTCCGCCGCGAATCCAGCTGATTTCCGCCTGAGTCTCTCGTCGTCTGCGTTACACTCCCGATCGCTGAGTTTCTCGTCGGCGCTCAAACCGTTGAGAGTTTCTGCTTCGCGCTGGAGTTACGGTGTTGATTTGCGATCTTCGGTTAGTTTGAGAGCTCAGATCAGACCTGCTTCTCCGGTTTTACAACGTTTCGAGCGCAAGATTGCAGCTATGGGTATGACGAGAAGCTTTTTAATGGTCTTTTATTTTCTTATCTGTATTGAATGCTTTAGGTAATCGGTTGGCAGATTGTATTTTTTCGTTGAGTGTGTTATCCTGATTCTTCTAGATCTGTTGTTCGATTTTTTGGCATTACTTATGGATTTTATTTTTAAGTGGTCTGGAATGGTGGCTCTCAAGATCTATAAGGGTATTTTTTAATATTCTTCGTTGACATTGTTCACTGAATAAGGTTTTCCAATACATGCAGCTTCTGAACATCCCTTCAACGCAATATTATCCAGTCTTCCCAAAAATGGTGGTGGGGAATTTGGAAAATATTACAGCCTTCCTGCTCTGAATGATCCTAGAATTGGTAAGGATGTTTGTCTTGGAAGCGCTTCTATTTTTAGTAGCTTTTCTTGTTTTTTATGAAAATGAGACTCACATATCATACGCTTTTGTGTAACTTTGATTTATCCTTTTTCAGACAAGCTTCCATATTCTATCAGGATACTCTTAGAATCAGCCATAAGAAACTGCGACAACTTCCAAGTTATGAAGGAGGATGTTGAAAAAATCATTGACTGGGAAAATTCGGCTCCAAAGCTTGTAGAGATCCCTTTCAAGCCAGCTCGTGTTCTGTTACAGGTTAGTCATCATTTACATATCCTTTTTATAGCTTTTCTTACAAATAACTTTTTTCCTACCCATAGGACTTCACTGGAGTTCCTGCTGTGGTGGACCTCGCTTCTATGAGGGATGCCATCAAAGACCTTGGTAGTAACCCAGACAAGATTAATCCTTTGGTATGAAACTTATCTCTATTGCAGGAATCCCTTCTTATGATGCTATATTGCATAATTACTTTGCTGAATATAACACCATAGCTCTCACTTAACGTATGAAGGACTATATTCAAACAGTAATTCCTTTTTTTCAACGGGAAGAATAGCTTTTGTTTACTTAGTGGATTCACACAGTAATGCGTTATGTTCTTTTATTATTATAATCAAGAAAAAGTTGATAGGAGATGTTGCTATGCCAGGTTCCAGTGGACCTAGTCATTGACCACTCTGTTCAAGTTGATGTGGCAAGATCTGAAAATGCCGTGCAAGCAAACATGGACCTTGAATTTAAGAGAAACAAGGAAAGGTTTGCTTTCCTCAAATGGGGATCAAATGCCTTTCACAATATGCTTGTGGTTCCTCCGGGTTCTGGTATTGTTCATCAGGTATCATCTGATCATTGATATCCCAGTTCTGACTTTTGAGTTTCCCCACAAGAATCTCCTATTTAGAATGTTTCCTAGATTTCACTTTCAAATGCGCATTTATTTTGTACACTATGATATTTGTGAAACTATTTCAGGTGAATCTGGAATATCTTGGACGTGTTGTTTTCAACACAGATGGTATTCTGTATCCTGATAGTGTTGTTGGAACTGATTCCCATACAACTATGATAGATGGATTGGGTGTTGCTGGATGGGGAGTTGGAGGAATTGAAGCAGAGGCAGCAATGCTGGGACAGGTAATGTTTGTTGTAATTATAAATTTTACCTTCTCGACATAGCTGTTTTTATTCAGATACAAATTTTGCATATTCACCAATAATTTAATTTCTCATTATATTTGGTAATTTAGTGCAAATTACTTAAAATATAGTATATATCACGTCCAGAAGGATGATATATGTTGCTTCGTGATTGCTTGAATGATAATAATTCTATAAACTTCTTGTATTTCACAGTGTGTATGTATCTTTCATTCTATTTTTTTACAGCCAATGAGCATGGTTTTGCCGGGTGTCGTCGGATTCAAGTTGTCTGGAAAATTGCCGGATGGAGTTACTGCAACAGATTTAGTCTTAACTGTTACCCAAATGTTGAGGAAGCATGGCGTAGTTGGAAAATTTGTTGAATTTTATGGTAATTTTTCTTCTTGGAACGTTAATGGTTTCCTTATTATTTTACTTGCTGTGTAGGTTGGCCGCCTTATTCACTTGTTTCTTTGTAGGTGAGGGTATGAGTCAGTTATCCTTGGCAGATAGGGCTACTATTGCTAATATGTCCCCAGAGTATGGAGCGACTATGGGCTTTTTTCCGGTTGATCATGTCACTCTACAATACCTGAAATTGACAGGTCGAAGCAGTGAAACGGTTGGTTGCATAATTTTTCCATTTATATTTTATTTTTTAAACTTTATTCAGCTAGTTTACATTGGAGCTTGAATTCATCTGTTATTTCAAACTTTCTAGGTTTCCATGATCGAGGCATACTTGAGAGCGAACAATATGTTTGTTGACTACAGTGAGGTTTGAGATTGGGATCTCCATTAAATTTATTGGCTGATGAATTTAATGTAGTTAATCTTACTATAATTATTGATGCAGCCTCAGAATGAGCGAGTTTACTCTTCTTATCTGGAGTTGGATCTTGCTGATGTTGAACCATGTATTTCAGGACCTAAAAGGTATGCACACAAAAGTATCATGGACTTGAGTTCAGAAAACCTGATATTACAGTTTTTTTGCCTTATTGTATTTTTTTAGACTAATCTTATTTTCTATCTTATAGGCCTCATGATAGGGTTCCTTTAAAAGATATGAAAGCTGATTGGCATTCTTGTCTCGATAGTAAAGTCGGGTTTAAGGTGAGTAGTGAAGTTTTTTCGTTTGCCCAATTTTTCTAAATAGTAATTGCCTGAAAATTATCATAGGGTTTCGCTTTGAGCTGTATCAACTCTTCTCAAAATGTTATCCATGTTACATTCTGTGTGTTATTTGATCCTATTATACTTCCTTTTATCTTTTTATTCAGGGTTTTGCGATCCCAAAGGAACAGCAGAACAAAGTTGTGAAATTTTCATTCCATGGAGAGCCTGCCGAACTTAAACACGGAAGTGTAGTTATAGCAGCCATTACAAGTTGCACTAACACATCAAACCCAAGTGTCATGCTTGGAGCAGGTCTTGTCGCAAAAAAAGCATGTGAACTTGGGTTAGAGGTTAGCATCATCTGCTGCTGGTTATACTTGTTTGTTTTTCTCTTGATATGTGGAATTCGCAAAACTATTACAAAATCATTTAAAAAATGAGCATCTATCTATATTTTTATTGGGTTGTGTACAGGTGAAACCATGGGTGAAAACAAGTTTGGCCCCTGGGTCTGGAGTGGTTACAAAATATTTACTCAAGAGGTATACTCTATTATATCCTAATATCTCAGTTATAATAGCCTTTCCTTTTTCCTGCTCTTATTGAAGTGACACGCTGTATCTGAATCTACCTTTTAAATTTTAGTGGTCTGCAAAAGTATTTGAGCCAGCAAGGCTTCCAAATAGTTGGTTATGGTTGCACAACTTGCATTGGTAATTCGGGGGATCTGGATGAGTCTGTTGCTGCTGCTATAGCTGACAGTGGTGTGTTGTCTATCTACTGTTCTGATGAATCTTTTATTATTTGCCTGCATTTTCATTACCAGCTTCTTCTTATTTTCTTTCTTCTGGTCATTCGCTAAAAAATCGAATTCAGTAAGTCATTTCTTTGTCTAAATGTTACATCTTAATGTTCAATGCCAACTTCAAATATTCCTACCAGATATTGTCGCTGCTGCTGTTCTCTCTGGAAATAGGAACTTTGAAGGTCGTGTCCATCCTCTTACCAGAGCCAATTATCTTGCATCACCTCCATTAGTTGTAGCTTATGCTCTTGCTGGGACGGTACGTATGGTTTTTAACTTTATTTATAGTCCAATTTTTTAAAACATTTCTTGAATATTCTTTTGGCTTACCTTTTTTGCTGGTACCATTAGTTATTGGAGGGTAAAAATCTGGCTAGATTTCATTTTTTTGGATGTTATTTTTTCCAGGTCGACATTGATTTTGCAAACGATCCAATCGGAACAACAAAGGATGGAAAGAGTGTTTATTTTAGGGACATTTGGCCTACAAGTGAAGAAATTGCACAGGTACCATACGGTGTGCACTTTGTAGAACCCCAATATTATTATGGTTTCATGTATTTCTTTGCACAGGTTGTTCAATCTAGTGTTCTTCCTGAAATGTTCAATAGTACTTACGAGGCCATCACAAAAGGCAACCAGTTGTGGAATCAGTTGTCTTTACCATCTTCTAATCTTTATGTTTGGGACTCCGAGTCAACGTACATCCACATGCCTCCATATTTTGGTGGCATGAGTATGGACCCACCTGGTCCCCGTGGAGTTAAAGATGCCTACTGCCTGCTTTTGTTTGGTGACAGTATCACAACTGATCATATCTCTCCAGCCGGAAGTATCCACAAAGATAGTCCCGCTGCAAAGTATTTGATCGAACGAGGAGTGGACCGAAAGGACTTCAATTCTTATGGAAGTCGTCGTGGCAATGATGAAGTAATGGCAAGAGGCACTTTTGCCAACATTAGAATAGTAAACAAACTGTTGAACGGCGAAGTCGGACCTAAAACCATCCACATTCCATCAGGAGAGAAGCTCTCCGTGTACGATGCTGCAATGGTAAAAACTCTTCACTCTACGGTTAAGCCTGCAAACTGTAATTTGCTAATCAATTTCACTATTGTTTATAGAGATACAAGTCAGCTGGACAGGATACCGTAGTTATAGCCGGAGCTGAGTACGGAAGCGGTAGTTCTCGTGACTGGGCTGCCAAGGGACCAATGCTACAGGTATGTTCATTATTGATTAGCTTTTTTAACACATAATTTGACACTCATCTATCATTAGGGCGTGAAAGCTGTGATTTCCAAAAGCTTTGAGAGAATTCACCGTAGCAACTTGGTTGGCATGGGCATCATACCACTTTGCTTCAAACCCGGTGAAGATGCCGAAACTCTCGGGCTTACAGGACACGAACGCTACACCATTCATCTTCCAATAAAACTGAGCGATATCAAACCTGGCCAAGATATCTCCGTGACCACTGATGATGGCAAATCGTTCACTTGTACCCTCCGATTCGACACAGAGGTAGAGCCATTTTGCACAATAAGCTGTGTTTCTCTCTACGAAAGATGAAGTTGTTTAAACACCATTGTATGGCAGGTTGAACTGACGTACTTCGACCATGGAGGCATTCTTCAGTATGTCATCAGGAACTTAACAAAACAGTAGAACTCAGCAGCCTCAACATGTTCAAGGACGAATAAGTTAGCAAGCACCACCAATACTGGAATTTTATGTTTTGTTGGTACGGTACAGTTACTTTATCTTTGGAATTTCAAATTTTTAATAAACTGCATTTCAAGATCATCTTGTGTTCTTCCTTTTCTAGGCTAGGGCTCAGTTTATATCAAAGTAAATATAAAATATCAGTACCTATAGATGTTATATCAGTACCTATAGATTAATATATTACATGAACTCATTGTATGGGTAAATGAAATATGGTATATGGGATATGCATAGTTGAAATAATAAAATAAATTAAATTATTCATTCAAATAAAATTTTTTTTTTTAATTATTAGTGGTAAAATGATAAAATCAATTATACTGACTAAATTTTAGGATTATTTGTAAAAAATTACAAAGTATGAGTACTGTTTTTATTAAAAATTGCTATAATAATGATTTTAGGAAATAAAATAAAACCATATAAATTGAAATATATATATATGCATTAAAAAATATTACATCGTATATTTGTATATTTTATGTTAATTTAGTTTTTTATGGAGTTTTTATCTAAATAAAAGAAATTTAAAATATTGAATAAAAGAATAGAAGAATATTCTATAAATGTGGTGTTAGTGGCTTAATTAAAAGTTAAAACAAACAGTTTAACGATAAGAGTCGGGTCAATGTATACGGTTATAATTTTCATTCTGCCTTTAATGCGAATTGGAATTTGGAAGCAGATTTCGCGAGAGACTGCGTTCTTCATACCCTACGAGTAGCAACAGATCAGTATATAGATGGCATTATCTCTGCCCTCGTCGTCGTCTACTGCTCGCGCCGGTGTTCATTTGCATTCCTATTCGCCGTCTCCTTCCTTTTCGCTGTTCAAATTTGTTGAATTTTCGTGTGCTTGCCAACCAAGTTGCGTTCATTTTCCATTCATTGCGTTCTTGCTATGCAGAATCTGATGGCCGAGAAAGAGGTCGCTTCAACTTTTGGTCTGCAGAGACCAGACGCGTTTGGCAGATTCGGGAGATTTGGCGGCAAGTATGTACCGGAAACCCTGATGCACGCGCTGACGGAGCTGGAGGAGGCGTTCAATGCCCTTGCCGATGATCAAGAGTTTCAGGTGCACAGATTTCTTCCATTTTCGTTGTCTTTAATCTTTGATCCAATCTTGCTTTTTTGGAATTCTTTGTTAAAAGTTGTCATTTCTGCTGTAAATCTCCATAAATGATGGAAAACGATGATCGTTATGTTAAAAATTGCACTTTGAGACTTGTTACTTCCATGTTCTTGTTGTTAATGCGCCATCTATATAAAGTGCAGAAGGAGTTGGACGGGATACTGAAAGACTACGTTGGAAGAGAAAGCCCGCTTTACTTCGCTGAACGACTAACTGAGCACTACAAACAACCAAATGGAAAAGGGCCTCACATATATCTCAAAAGAGAAGATCTTAATCACACTGGTGCCCACAAAATTAACAACGCTGTTGCTCAAGCCTTACTCGCCAAGCGTCTCTATAAGCATCGGATTATAGCTGAAACTGGAGCTGGTCAACATGGAGTTGCAACAGCAACTGTCTGTGCTCGGTTCGGCTTGCAGTGTATCATATACATGGGCGCACAAGATATGGAGAGACAAGCTCTTAATGTCTTTAGAATGCAACTTCTTGGTGCTGAGGTCTCATTCTTTCAACAAGAAAACATTTTCTTTTGTTCTTGAAGTTTGAACTATTATTACATATTCTTCCATCTCGTAGGTTCGAGCAGTTCATTCAGGGACAGCCACTTTAAAGGATGCTACATCTGAAGCTATACGAGATTGGGTGACGAACGTCGAAACAACACATTACATACTTGGTTCTGTTGCAGGTCCACATCCATATCCAATGATGGTAAGAGAATTCCAAGCTGTAATTGGAAAGGAAACAAGGAAACAAGCATTAGAAAAGTGGAATGGAAAGCCTGATGTTCTACTTGCCTGTGTTGGGGGAGGCTCAAATGCAATGGNTTATATATGATGTTCTTGTTTTCAGACTTGCTCTTATTTCTAAAGGAGTTAGACTAGTTTGCAGCAATACAGCAGAAAAAATGTTAGATCACTTAGGGAGAATATAATAATTTAATAATAATACAATGATACAAACACTAAAAAACAAAATCACTGCTATTAGAATAATTTTGTAAAAATAACTGTTATAATAAAATTATTTTTTTACTGACAATGTTACTGCAACCAAAAAACTCGTTATAATTTTCATTCTGCCTTTAATGCGAATTGGAATTTGGAAGCAGATTTCGCGAGAGACTGCGTTCTTCATACCCTACGAGTAGCAACAGATCAGTATATAGATGGCATTATCTCTGCCCTCGTCGTCGTCTACTGCTCGCGCCGGTGTTCATTTGCATTCCTATTCGCCGTCTCCTTCCTTCTCGCTGTTCAAATTTGTTGAATTTTCGTGTTCTTGCCAACCAAGTTGCGTTCATTTTCCATTCATTGCGTTCTTGCTATGCAGAATCTGATGGCCGAGAAAGAGGTCGCTTCAACTTTTGGTCTGCAGAGACCAGACGCGTTTGGCAGATTCGGGAGATTTGGCGGCAAGTATGTACCGGAAACCCTGATGCACGCGCTGACGGAGCTGGAGGAGGCGTTCAATGCCCTTGCCGATGATCAAGAGTTTCAGGTGCACAGATTTCTTCCATTTTCGTTGTCTTTAATCTTTGATCCAATCTTGCTTTTTTGGAATTCTTTGTTAAAAGTTGTCATTTCTGCTGTAAATCTCCATAAATTGTTAGGATCAAGACTCCGGATCGTATGATTGATAACAGAATATTTTGATTTAAAAGAAAGAGCAGCAAGGCAGCAACTGGTTTACAGAATTATAGTTGAACAAATTCTGTTTTGCTGGTAGATGTTAAGCATGAAAAAAAGGGAATGTTTTATGGAAGGAAAATGATATATTAAAATAAAGACAAACACACCTAATATATAGTACTGTGGGAACAACTAAACTATAACAAACTAAGCAGAAAAATAAGGAAGATGATGCCCCTAGATAAGAGCTATTACTCTCATCTATGATCTTTTATTGCATGAGTGGATTGGATTTAATCATGAGAAATTTGATCTTATCCAACCAATGCTAACGACTATCCAGATTTAAATGAGTCTTGCTTCAATTCAACATAAATGATGGAAAACGATGATCGTTATGTTAAAAATTGCACTTTGAGACTTGTTACTTCCATGTTCTTGTTGTTAATGCGCCATCTATATAAAGTGCAGAAGGAGTTGGACGGGATACTGAAAGACTACGTTGGAAGAGAAAGCCCGCTTTACTTCGCTGAACGACTAACTGAGCACTACAAACAACCAAATGGAAAAGGGCCTCACATATATCTCAAAAGAGAAGATCTTAATCACACTGGTGCCCACAAAATTAACAACGCTGTTGCTCAAGCCTTACTCGCCAAGCGTCTCAATAAGCATCGGATTATAGCTGAAACTGGAGCTGGTCAACATGGAGTTGCAACAGCAACTGTCTGTGCTCGGTTCGGCTTGCAGTGTATCATATACATGGGCGCACAAGATATGGAGAGACAAGCTCTTAATGTCTTTAGAATGCAACTTCTTGGTGCTGAGGTCTCATTCTTTCAACAAGAAAACATTTTCTTTTGTTCTTGAAGTTTGAACTATTATTACATATTCTTCCATCTCGTAGGTTCGAGCAGTTCATTCAGGGACAGCCACTTTAAAGGATGCTACATCTGAAGCTATACGAGATTGGGTGACGAACGTCGAAACAACACATTACATACTTGGTTCTGTTGCAGGTCCACATCCATATCCAATGATGGTAAGAGAATTCCAAGCTGTAATTGGAAAGGAAACAAGGAAACAAGCATTAGAAAAGTGGAATGGAAAGCCTGATGTTCTACTTGCCTGTGTTGGGGGAGGTTCAAATGCAATGGGACTCTTCCATGAATTTGTAGACGACAAAGATGTCAGATTGATCGGCATCGAAGCTGCTGGTTGCGGTTTAGAAACTGGAAGGCATGCTGCAACTTTAACAAAGGGAGAAGTTGGAGTCCTCCATGGATCAATGAGTTATCTTCTACAAGACGATGATGGACAAATAATCGAACCACATTCGATTAGTGCAGGGTAATACATATATATATATATATGATGCTCGTTAAAAGCTTTTCAATTCGTTCTCGTGATAATGTTAGTATTCTAGATTGGATTACCCCGGAGTTGGACCCGAGCACAGCTTTCTGAAAGACATAGGACGAGCAGAGTATTACAGCATAACGGATGATGAGGCATTAGAGGGTAAGATTTGTTACAGTTTTGTTTGAGTATGTGAATTGAAGGAATTATTTGTAGGTTTTAAGAGATTGTCGATGTTAGAAGGGATAATCCCTGCACTTGAAACATCTCATGCTATAGCTTATCTTGAGAAGCTTTGTCCGAATCTTGTTGATGGGACGAAGGTTGTAATAAACTGCAGTGGTAGAGGTGATAAAGATGTCCAAACAGCCATTAAACATCTTAACCTTTGAAATCAGGTAACTCTTTAACTTCTTTTGTTCTCGGTAAGCAAAATTTGAGTTCCTTTCAAAGATTAAGGAAAATGAGACGTATTTGCAATTTGCATTTGATTACATATCAAAACTTGTGGTGCCAAAACCTTGTTTTATCGTTGCAGTGAATTTATGGGTTTTTTTAAGGCAATGTAATATATAGTTAGTTGTGACTTGTGAACGCTATTTGGTTCAAATAATTAGTTTCTTTAGTACTCAAATTAAAACTGCGATGAGGTGCGATGGGATGTCCAGATCGTGATTTTCTTATGTTACACAAAACACAAGCTTAATTGCGATGTGATAATCATTAAAAAATCACGATATCATCACAGTTGTTAAAACCAGCTGTGGCCTCATCGTGGTTTTGAAAAAAACTAATTTACCATTAATTCTGTTAATTATAATATAATTATATTTATTATTTTATATATATAAGTATATATTAGTATTTTTACATAAATCACGATCATAATATCACAATTTTACCAAACATATTTAAAAATTTACGATCATCATATCGCACTACATCTCAACACACCGCAATTTTAAAAAGCTATTCCAAAGAAACCCAATATTAGGTTTGTTTGGAAGGGGTTCTATATTATACAAATTAAACATTAAATAGTTTATATTGGATATTCAAAAAAATCTCAAAAATATATATAGAATTTAAAAAATTAGCTTTTGAAATAAATAGTTTATCATAAATCAATTATGATACACAATTAATTAAAAATAACTAACAAAAATTATTTTATGAAAATCATGATTACTATATAGTTTCAAAGTAATTTTTTTAAAAATTACGATTAATTATATGATGATCAATCTGCAACTCTTTGTTCAACGTTGTTATAAATATATCAATTATTATTTTAATGTGGTTTTATTGTAATACTTGTTTAAATAAAATTTTGTAATATATATATATATATATATCCATCAAGATTGGAATTTATGATATTTTATTTTAAAAATGATTACCAATTTGACCATTGAACTTATTTGTTATAAATCAATTAACTTTAAAATAATAATATTTTTATTTAATGTATTTATTATTTCTATAATAAATATGATTCTATATTATATTTTTTTGATAATAATAAAGACAATCATAATTAACGTGATCATATATATACATATACAATTGGACCTTTTGATAATATTATTAATTGAAATAGGCTACAATTGACAATAAATTGTGAATTTGGGGAATTCATTCATCATTGTCACATACTAATATCTCGTTAAAAAAATAAATATGAAAATTTTAATTTATTTAATAATAAATTGATAAAATACATTTCAATATTCTAACGTTTTGTTTACATCATTTTTATCATAATATACTAATATGAAACTTACAGTAAAATATCATAAAAAGATAAATAGTTCTGTCTTGAAGAGCCGGAAGTAAAGCGGCGGTGTCGCTCCAGTCCAGTAATTTTGGTTGTCAGTATTGACGGGAAGGAGCGTCGTTGCTTTTCGCCTGAGGATTCGTTAACGCGACCTAATTTCTAGATCCGCAGTGGATTTAATTATCTCTTCAAATTTTGGGTTTGGGCCTGTATTTCACGGTTCGCGCTGGAATTGCCGGTAATTGATCATGGTTTCCACAAGCAAGATCAAATCCGTTGATTTTTACAGGTGATGACTGTTTCGAGCAATCTTGCATTAATGTTCTGGGAAGGTTCTGTTTTTAATGGATTTTGATATTTAATCTCTAATTTGATTAAATTGCTATTTGATTCGGCTCACTGAAATTATACACATGAAAAATGATTTTTTGAGCATTGATCTGTATTTTGGTGGCATCACCATGTGGTTGAAATGTAGAATTTGTTCAGATACCTCACAAGCTGTGGTTGGTATACATTTTGGAATTGTTTTATGGGTTTCTCCTTAATAAATCACTGATATAATTTTGGAAATCAGAATCATTGTCAAGATTCACAATCTAAGTGAAATTTTCATTGGTTTTAGGTTAGAATTAGAGAGGAATTCAAGCTGTTTACTTGAAATTAATTTTATGATTAATCAGATACTCGGTTGGGCTTGGATATGGTGAAAATCATCTAATTCTGTATGACACATCTTTTTAGGTTGCTGTTAATATTTTTTGTTTCTTAATCATGTATAGGAAAATACCTAGAGACTTGACAGAAGCTTCTCTGTCAGGCGCTGGATTGTCAATTCTAGCAGCCTTCTGTATGATCTTTTTATTTGGAATGGTAAAGAGTTGCTCCCTCATGCCCTTTAATTTGTCAACCCCTGTTCAATTTATGACTTTGCTGCCCTGTATAGGAATTAAGTAACTATTTGATGGTGACCACATCTACTTCGGTTGTCATTGACAAGAGTTCTGATGGGGATTTTTTACGAATTGATTTCAATATAAGGTAGAATTTACACTTATAGGTACTTCTGATATATTATGCTGATGATCTCTTATCATACATCTAATATTTTCTTCAATTGTTTTGTAGCTTTCCTGCATTATCTTGTGAATTTGCATCAGTTGATGTCAGTGATGTCTTGGGAACTGTAAGTTTCCTTGCATGATATCATGTTGTGTGATAGATTTGTTAGTGTGACTGTATTTTACAGTTTTAGTCGTGTACTATTGAGAAAGGGACGCATAATTTGTCCCACGTGTTGCAATACATGCAATAGAAATTAATGTTGGGGATAAATTGCAATTAGTTCTATGAAATCTTAAATATGTACAAATAAACTTATGAGGATTCAATTCATCTGCTATGTGTTCAAGTAGAAACACTGATTTTTTTCTTGGTAGTTGAAATGTTTGGTATGCATAGCCTGCCAGTTTTTGTCTTTGTTTTGAATCAGTGAGTTGTGATCTGGCTCTCAGAATAGGTTGAACATAACTAAGACTATCCGCAAGTATTCAATAGATTCCAAGTTAAATCCCACTGGCTCCGAATTTCGATCGGGACAAATGCTTAAAACAATTAAGCATGACGAGGAAGTTGATGAAGAGAGTGGGGAAGGTGCTTTTTCTCTCAACTCACATAGTTTTGATAAACTTTCACACCAGTAAGTATTAAATTGCACCTCGTCGTCAAATATATTTTTTATTTCTCAACTCTTGTTCTTTATATATAGTTCGCATGATGTGTTGCAAACATTTTTTGACAGGCATCCTATTTTGGTTGTCAATTTTTACGCACCATGGTGTTATTGGAGTAACCGCCTGGTACTTTGAAACCCGTAATTTTTATTTTCCTTAATTATCTCATGAAAAACCATTGTTTGATGCAACCATATTGATAAATGTTCTTGTATATAACAGAAACCTTCATGGGACAAAGCAGCCAAGATCATAAGTGAAAGGTTGTTTCTCTTATTATTTCTTCATTTGTTTAATAATCAGTTACAAACATATGGATCGGGTTTCTGGAGGTTTCTTTGATTTGCTTGCTTTTATTTTAGATACGATCCAGAAACAGATGGACGTATTCTTATTGCCAAGGTTGATTGCACTGAAGAGGTTGACCTTTGTAGAAGGTAATGTATCTGTTACATCAAATGGTTTGGCTTCAAACTTCTCTCTTTTTTTCCTTTCTCGGTTTCGTTTCTCCATTGGATTTCTGATTCTCCGCATAAATGAATCATTTTTCTTACAAGTTGCTGATTAACATAAAGCAAGAAATATTCGTTTCCAATTTTTATTCGTATCCTGACATCCAGGAATCACATTCAAGGATATCCATCCATCCGAATCTTCCGGAAGGGAAGTGATTTAAGGTTGTGTGCTGTTTCTCTTCATTGTCCATATAATTCTATTCATTATGGAATCTTATGTCACTCCCTTTGTTTTCATTTGTTTAGGCTTGCGTTTTATAGAACTTATTTCTGAATGCAGGGAGGAGAATGGGCATCACGATCATGAGTCGTATTATGGGGATCGTGACACAGATACCCTTGTCAAGGTGTGATAATCTGAACCTACTCCTCGATAGGCCGTTTTTATCTCAAACATTAGACTTGAAAGATAAATTTTGAAAGGAGTTGTAAAATTGTTGCAGACGATGGAGGATTTGGTAGCACCAATTTCTCTGCAGTCACTAAGTGCTTCAAACGAGTCATCCAAAGATGCGAAAGTTGATATAAAACTACCGGCTCCTTTGGCGGGAGGATGCAGAATTGAGGGTTTTGTGCGTGTGAAGAAGGTTTGAATCACTCACAACGCACTTACTTATACCAAGTCGATCGAAATTATCCTTCATATCATGTCTTTTTTTTACTTTCATCATCTTTCACAGGTTCCTGGAAATCTTATTATATCAGCTCGTTCAGCTTCCCACTCTTTCGATGTTACTCAGATGAACATGTCACATGTTATTTCTCATTTCTCTTTTGGTAAAAAAATCACTCCTCGGGTAATGAGTGACCTGAAGCGGCTTTTGCCACATATCGGTGGAAGCCATGATCGCTTAAATGGCTATTCGTATGTTAGCAACCCCAGTGATTCGAATGCTAATGTGACCGTAAGCTCCTAATGCTTGCACGCCCGAGTCCGAGTTTTTAAAGATTCAGATTGCCTTAACATTTAACCAACTCTGTGTTTATCATGGTTTCAGATTGAGCATTATCTTCAGGTTGTGAAAACTGAGGTTCTGACAAGATCGTATAAGTTAGTCGAGGAATACGAGTACACTGCCCATAGCAGTTTGGTTCGTAATCTTCATCTACCTGTAGCAAAATTTCATTTTGAGCCATCACCAATGCAGGTAATGCACTAATGTTCATATTTATTGTTTTTCCGGCCCCCCCTAAATACGTGATTTTTCGACATCTTAGGTACTTATAACCGAAAATTCGAAGTCGTTTGCCCATTTTCTCACCAATGTGTGTGCTATTATTGGTGGTGTGTTCACGGTGGGTATCCGGTTTGTTTATTTTGTATTTTTCAGTGCGTTACGATGAATCGTTGAGGCATTGTTCAGGTTGCTGGTATATTGGATTCTATTTTGCACAACTCTTATAGGATGGTGAAGAAGAAGGTTGATTTAGGTAAGAACTTTTGATCAACTGCTAATTTTATTATTTTTGTTTTGGTAAGAACTTTAATTTATTTGGGGAGTTGTTCAAAATTATTATTGTTAGCCAGTTTTGGCTATTTTCGTTCAGTAAAAATATTGTTTTATGGTTTATCTATCTTAAATAAGGTGAATAATAATTTTACATATAATCAAATTACTCATATACAAAATTAATCATACTTAATTATATATAATTGTAAAACTACCTCGATAGAAAAATCGTCTTAATTTATATTTTCTCACGTTTTGCATCTTCAAACGCAATACATTTTAAATAACACGATGGCACCTCAGGGAACATCACATGACAGTAGTAAATCAACATAACACAACAAAACTAAGTATCAGAACACAAATCACAACACTGTAACTTCACCAAAGCATCACATGTAAAGTTTTTTCTCACAATATTGATAACGCACCTACTTTACGGAGACGAATTGCACGGATCAGAAACCGTGAATCTTAATATCATCCTTCTTCACGATCCCAGCCTGTACATTGCGGTCACGAACTTTTGAATGATTACTTGAATGTGAGCAAAAATGAGAAAAGAATGAAAATCACCTGGACAAGAAAGCTTGAAACATTCTTTCTCTGATCACCTTGCAGCTGAATAACCTGAAAAGGTCGTGTAACTTAATATGATTTCCAAAGCACACGACTTTGAACATAAATAAACTGAAACCTGTCCTAATTCTGGATCCTGAACAACAGTTCCATTGCAGCAGAACTCTTTCTTGAGATCCTTCAAAATTTTGTTATAACTGAACTCTTTCTTCAATCCCTGTACGGTTGTTAAGCTTTTTCTACCATTGCGTTGTTGTGTTCGAATGTGCACATAATCCTTGGACCCCGCACCAGAATTATCAGCATTTGCATCAGCAAAAGGATCTATAAATCATAAGAAAATTCAAGCAGCATACACAGCCAGTAGGGTAATCCTAAAAATCCTAAAAATTGATTGATCAATAATTACAAACTATGCAACAAGCTTGTATGTTATAAAAACATACCGAAAGCCGTGGGAATTTCAGTATCAAGATCAGACATGAAACTTCGGTTGAAGTGACGGTTGCAACGAGCCCTCAATATAGATTTGACTAGCTGTAAGCAAACCAAATGTAAAAAAACTATATAGATTTGAATTTTTCAGCTTCGTATCTGATGAATAAAATATATATAATCGAGTAAAATGAAGAACAAACACGCCACAACGGAAGGTGAGTCTCGCAAGCATTAGAGTAAGGGCAAAATACTCAGAATCCACGGAACGTATACATTAATCAAATTGAAGAGCAATCAAAACCATGATTCCGGACAAAAAACAAGGAAACCAAACAAAAATACATTAATTGAAATACAAAAAAAGATCCGCTAAAATCAACGAACTGATTACGCTTACAGGTCACAGATCAAGGACCAAATGATGAGAAAGACGATTGTAATTGAACGGAATAATCTCCAAATTCGGATAACCAACAATCGAGAGAAGTCTGCGTCCTTCGATGATTTTGTGGCGAAATCGAATCGCTGCCTAAAATATCTATCCTTTTGAAAAAATAAAATAAAATAAATACATAGTACACGTGACATAATTCACCAAAACGTAATTACTATTAATAAACCCGCCAATCACATTAATTTTAAAATTTTGGAATTCAATATTTTTAAATTTCGATGAATTCAATCCTCAATTTGTATAAAAAATAAAATTAATCCCTAAACTTAGTATTCATATAGTTTTTGTCAAAACTAGCTTTAAAAATTTAATATACATGACAAAATTTAATATTCTACTAATTTGGAATAAATACTTGATCTTGCAAAGCTTAAAAGGTACTAACCAGCCGAAGATATGGATATTAATGCAATAGATCCGAGATTTTTCACAACTATCGCTATTACAAAATTAGACTTTCAAAACCCTATAACATGATATCGAGAGTTATCGGATAAAACACCGATACTGATACTGTCGAGAATTTCATGCATCGACAGGTTTCCGACACTTTTATTTCACATATCGATCGATATAAAACATATGTTTCGATTCGGGGCGTATGACTGATATATCGATCGAAACCTAGTATTTCATGTGCCGCTCGATATAATATTTTATTAATATTTTCTTATCTATTTTAGCAAATTTGTACGGTTTTTTTAATGAATTTAATTTATTTTACAACGTAAATATATAAAATTCAAAATCGTTAGAATCGATTCAATTTTAATATATTTATTTTAATTAAAATATATAAGTAATATTTAAATTATTCATATATTTTTATTACAAATATATAAATGTAAACTATTAACAAATAAAACGGTTAAACAAATGTTTTACTAAAATAAATTATTCAGCAAATACTTCATGAAAAGACAAAAACCGGTTATTTGATAAAATTGTCTATCTTTTATTAGTTAAATAGTAAAGATTTAAATATAAAAATAAAAAGGGCATTTATTAAAGGAGAAAATAGATAGATGGAAGGTGAAGAATTGCAGAGGAACACGCGCTAGAGAGATAAATGGGTGGAGCGAGTGTAGGAGAACGGTGAAGCAGAGCGAGTGGGAGAAAGGTTTGGGGAACCCTAATCTCCCAATTTGGGGGAAAAAACGGTGACTCGCCCAGGCCCTCGCGTGGATTTGCAGCTATGAAGCTCCCAAGGACAAAAACAGAAAATTTACAGGTACTTTATATCTTCTTTTTCAGTTTTTTGTCAAAACATCCTTCTTCCCCGCCTCTTCCATCTCCTAAGAAACAGCTGGGTTGCCGTTGCGACTGATTCAGTGGCGATTGAAATGGGACAATGTTTAATATTCATTATTTGCTATTGGTTCCAGACGAATTTCTTCTTCATTCTTGGTTTTCGATATTTTTTTCCGGCTTTGTCCCTTGTTTTTTGTTGGGCTGGAAATGGGTTTCTTTGCCAATGGGTAGGAAGGAACATATCGGAAATTCATTTTTCACCTGAAGTTATCAAGATGTTTATCTTTATTAAGAAAGCTATTCTCTTTCAGCGATTACGATTCTTTTGAACTCAGAGAAGTTGGAACGTTGACTTCAACTATATTATTTTTGTCTTCACTACAGTTCCCGTTCCTTCAATTGTCCTGAAGCTCCTGGCCGAATCTTAGAAAGAAAAGAGTTGGGTTGAATGCGAATGAAGTGTAGTTGGAGGAATACTACTTCTGTTGTTGCTTGGGTGTTTGAAACTTCTGTATAAACCAATGGTTTTGTAAAGGTTTGAGCTTGTAATGCATTTTTAGTTTCTGCTGTTATGCATATCTAAATCCGATTCAGTAGCAGCACAATGAACCATGTTTTGCAGCATGCCTGTAATTTGCTTGCATTTACTGTGTCAATTGCCTCATTGCAGTCTTAGTTTGTGTCAAAAATAGTTCATTCACATTTTATTTTATGTTCTTTCATATGATTCAGTGTATCAAAATTACTGTAATCAATTGAGGAACGAAGGAAAGAGGCAATATTGAGATGTTCCACACCTATGTAAAGGTACCATATGAATGCACTTGTAAGGTTTCTGGATACTTTTGCCTATTTGTATTAAAGTGATCAAATTCCGTTGTTATAGAATGTCAACGGTTTTATAGAATGTCAAGATGTGGATAATCAAATTCCGTTGTTATAAAACATTTTGCATCATAAGGATTGTTATTACCATGAAAGTTTTTGTTTATTTTCAGATTTCCTCAAAAGAGACTTAATTGGAGGACTGAAACTCTTCAGAAATGGATATAGATCTTAGGCTACCTTCAGGGGAGCATGATAGTGAAATCGATTTAGAACCTAATGGACTTGTTAATATGCTAGATGATGAAGAGAAAGGCCTCACTGTTGATGGGGTTTGTGTAAGTATGGGACTTGTTGAGGAGAAGTTACTTATCGATTCTGCAGAGAATGGTAATTCTTCTCTGCATGAGATAGATTTGAAAAATATTACAATTCTTGAGCCCCTTCCTGGTATGGAGTTTGCCTCACATGGAGATGCCTATGCTTTTTATCAAGAATATGCTAGGTCTGCTGGCTTTAATACAGCAATTCAAAATAGTCGTCGCTCTAAAACATCAAGGGAATTTATTGATGCCAAATTTGCATGCTCTAGGTATGGAACAAAACGTGAATATGAGAAATCATTGAACCGCCCAAGGATTAGACAAGGAAGCAATTATGATACTGATAATGCCTCTGGTCGTCGGGCTTGTGCGAAGACAGATTGCAAAGCTAGCATGCATGTTAAGAGAAGGTCTGACGGGAAATGGATAATTCACAGATTTGAGAAAGAGCATAATCATGAGTTGTCACCTGCTCAAGCTGTTAGTGAGCAGACAAGAAGGATGTATGCTGCAATGGCTCGACAGTTTGCTGAATATAAAAGTGCTGTTGGGCTTAAAAATGACTGTGTAGGTCAATCTGAAAAGTTCAGTAATATGGCCATAGATGCTGGAGAAACGAATACTATGCTGGATTTTTTTGTTCAAATGCAGGGTATTCATTCCAATTTCTTTTATGCTGTAGATGTCGGTGAAGATCAACGCTTGAAGAGCTTTTTATGGATTGATGGGAAGGGAAGGCATGATTACACCTATTTCAGTGATGTTATATCCTTTGATACCAGTTACGTTAGGAACAAGTATAAAATGCCCTTAGCTCTTTTTGTTGGGGTCAATCAACATTATCAGTTCATGCTACTTGGGTGTGCTCTCGTGTCCGATGAGAGTGAAGCCACATCTTTGTGGGTCATGAGAACCTGGTTAAACGCAATGGGTGGTCAAGCTCCTAAGATAATAATTACTGATCAAGACAAGGTTCTCAAGTCCACAGTTTCCGAGGTTTTTCCAACAACTCATCATTATTACAGCTTGTGGCAGATTATGGGAAAGATTTCTGAGATATTGAACCATGTAATTAAACAGAATGAAAGTTTCATGCCTAAACTTGAAAAGTGCATTTACCGGTCATGGACAAATGATGAATTTGAAAGAAGATGGAATAAATTGGTGGAGAGATTTGGGTTAAGAGAAAATGAGCTAATTCAATCACTTTACGAAGATCGTTCAAAATGGGTACCTTACTTCATGAAAGATGGTTTCTTTGCTGGAATGTCTTCCTGTCAACGATCAGAGAGTGTGAACTCTTTCTTTGATAAATATCTACATAGGAAGACGACTGTGCAAGAGTTTCTTAAGCAGTATGAAGCAATTCTGCAGGACCGATATGAAGAGGAAGCAAAGGCAGCTTCTGATACATGGAACAAGCAACCTATTTTAAAGTCTCCTTCTCCATTTGAAAAACATGTGGCTGGGCTGTATACTCATGCTGTTTTCAGAAAATTTCAGGTTGAGGTATTAGGTGCTGTGGCATGTATGCCAAAGAGGGAAGATCAGGTTGATAAAACTGTTCATTTTAAGGTTCAAGATTTTGAAAGGAACCAAGAATTCCTAGTGACATTAAATGAGACAAAATCTGAGATTTGTTGCATTTGTCACTTATTTGAATTTAAAGGATATCTTTGTCGGCATGCATTGATTGTTCTTCAAATATGCGGGATCTCTACAATCCCATCTCGGTATATTTTGAAAAGGTGGACGAAAGATGCTAAGAGCAGATATTCACTGGGAGAAGGACCTCAACACTTGCAGTCACGGCTGTTAAGATATAATGATCTTTGTCATAAGGCAATTAAGTTGGTTGAAGAAGGATCATTGTCACAAGAGACTTACTGTCTTACACTTCGGGCTATGGATGATATTCTCGAGAACTGTTTGAATGCCAACACTGCTAATAAGAATATTTTAGAAGCTGGTTCTTCAGCCTCACCGGGTATTTTGTGCATCGAAGAAGATATGCAAAGTGGGAGTTTCGGCAAGACTAATAAGAAAAAAACCTCAATCAAGAAAAGAAAGGTTCGCCATAAGACCAACTACTACATTCTTTTAAAGGCAATATACTTACTTATATCCACTAAATAATCTCTACAGCAGACGAACATGGAGTCTGATGTTATGGCAGCTGCCACTCCAGAAAGCTTGCAACAAATGGTTTGCCTTCATAATCTTGAACATTTGACATTGAATTCAATGAACAAATGCACAGTGCAGCATCTTGTTACCTTACTTTTTCTGATTATATTTAGCTTGCTCTTTGTAGGATAAAATAAGTTCCCGGCCAGTTAGTCTCGATGGTTTTTTTGGTCAACCAGGCGTACAGGGGATCGTAAGAAACTTGCTTAAACTCAAGTATGAAAATTTAAGTTTTTAGTGAGCTTTCTGTTTCGTTTTCTGTAGGTTCAGTTGAACCTAATGGCTTCTACACGTGATAACTACTATGGAAATTCACCAGCCATTCAAGGATTAGTATGTTATAAATACTACTTTCTTCAAATTGGCTTCATCTGTAATCTTTGTACATTTATTTGCAGGGCCAACTGAACACAATTGCACCAGCACATGATACTTACTATGGCGCTCCATCCACCATGCACGGATTGGTACATAGGCTACTTTCTGCTACTCTTCGTTTCATCTTTTAATCTTCTGTTTTATTCTTGAAGGGCCAAATGGATTTCTTTCGTGCCTCTAATTTCGGCTACAGCATTCGGGTATGTTTAGCTAATAACATTGCTTTTACTCTTCATTGCATCATCTTCTTATCCTTGTTCTTTAAGGATGACCCCAACGTCAGATCATCTCAGTTACACGACAATACGCCAAGACATGCGTAAGAACTCATCATTTACCCCGTTGATGCTTGTCGAGTATTCTCTTCCACGGAAGATCGTTATTTCGATAATGTATTTTGTGGTAGATTATAGGGCTGAGCCGTTACATAAGCTTGCAGAAACACTGTCCATTTGGTTTCATCTTCAGTTGATTTATTGATGTGTGTGGCATAATATGTGAATGTGATTTTCAAAAGTTGTATCTTCAGATTTTACTTCTGTAGAAAAAGTGAGTTTTAAGCTAGAGTATTTCTTTTGATAAATTTACAAATTAGTATTTTTTTTAGTGTTATTCGATCTCAATGGGTCAAATATATACGGGAATACCAAATACTTCATCATATTCTTAGGCTATCTCCAATTGTGGATGTCTGTTACGATGGGCATCCATATTTTCAAAAAAAATTAATTAATTTTTTTAAAAAAATACATGTTATCGTTTCTATATGCCGATGTAGTTTTCTTTGAGAAGAGACAATTTCCAACGCTCTTTTCTCAAATAAATTATGTCAATTGTTATTTTTTATATATTCTTAAATTTTTACAACTCTCTTCTTAATTGTAGTTTGTATTTTTATTGTTATTTAAATAATTTTATTAAAGTATTTTGATTAAATTAAGTTACTTAACAACGTAAATGAATTAAAATTTAAAAATAAATGATATTTTTAAAATAATGTAAATAATTAAAAAATTAAAATTAAAATGGTAAGTATCTTTAAATTTATTATATTATTTTTAAATTATTATATTAATATTAAAGAAAAAAAAGATGATATGATAATCTTTAAATAATTTTTTATTTTTAAATAATTTATTTCTTTGTGTGTATGAAAGATGATACGTAGAAAAAGATACAAGTTTTCATGCGTCCATCATTTAAAAAAACCTTATGCGAAAGCTATTGGGCCATTGCAGGCCCAAATAATGGCCCAATTAGCCCATCAATGGAATCAGATGGCAAACCGAAAGATTCCTGTATTCGTAACTTGGTTGTTCGTTCCAAGAAGAATCAATCCATTGACCATCGAAGCTATGGTTGGTTGTAGAAGATGATTCAGCCTCTTTATGCGCTGGTTTTCGGGGAAGTGGCGGTGATTCTGGTTCTATTATTTCGAACGCCGTTGAGGAAGCCACTTCTACTTTTATTGGACAGGGTGAAGCAGGGCCGGGGTCCTGTGGTTGCATCTACAGCGGGAGGAACATTGATTGCGGTTATGGTATCGCTTCTTTATAACACAGCGAGTATCAAAGGTCGATCTGAGGAAGGCGGTACCATCAACCCTACCGATCAGGTCATTTTGGCCCATCAGCTCCTCCAGGCTTCACTTTTAGGTAAACTTTCTATTGTTATTGTTTTTTGATGTCGATCGCGAATTTCGGACTGTGTATGATATTGGAATAGCTTTCTGCGGCTCTTTTACTTTTCATTGAGAATAGAGTAGATTTCTATGTGCATTTTTCTCAATCATAACAATATTTTTGAAAACTCTTTCAGTTGCTGGTATCATTTCATACAAAAAATGGATTGCATTATTTTTACAACTTCAACTTTGGCGAATGCAGGTTTTGCTCTATTTTTGGCGTTGATGATAGACAGAATCCATTATTATATTAAGGAGGTCAGAATGCTGAGAAAGCATTTGGAGGCTTTGACGAAGATGGATAAAAAATCGGAGGATGTGAAGGGCAAGAACAAAGCTGTGGAGGAAGAAGAGGACTAAGAGGCAAGCAGAGAGCTCTTACACTATTGAAATGTGCAAACCAGTAATTATCTTGTTTTTTTTCTTAGGCAGTAAATAATAATGTAAGTTAAGTACAATGTGCTGTTTGACAATGACTATTTAGGAAAATTCTCCACTCATCAGCGATAATATTTTTCATCTTGCTTCAAATTTGAATTCATGCCAAGAATGCAGGTAGTGCCCTTCACTTTCTGATGTATTGTATCTGGTTGTGGCACCATTCACAGCTTTATTTTTTTCTTGGGGTTTTCCATAAAATAGCGCTGCTGTTCTAGCCATTAGACATCATCTCCAGACGAGATTGCAAACAAGTAACTGCCTTGTAAGTTAGAATGCTAGATTGGACTTGGAAGAGTAGCCAGTTCATGGTGATGAACATTTCATTATGCTATGTTTGTTTTGCAAGGTTTTTCCTGGAATGTCTTTTTGCTTACCGCCTAACAGTGCTAGTATGTGAATAAGTTTGGACATCTTTTGTTTGTGGTATCACTGCTAGTTACCTATGAGTTATGAGGATCATATTTGTGAAATTTCAAGACCTGCTTTCCCTTTGAAACAAATGATCTCTTTTTACAGTACACTCAAATTTCATTTTTTTCTACTAAAACAAAAGCATGTTACAAAATGTTAGTTTGATATTTTTGTGTACTCTGTTTCTTACTTTGTAATTGTGGATTCCATTTATTCTGAACTTGTATTCTATGGAATCAGATCTCAAGCACAGACAATGGACATAACTTGACATTACTGATGCAAGTGTAGCACTTATTCTTCTTCTCCTTGGAATCTGAATAATTGGGCTATTATTTGAGGGGACCTGCAACTCACATCTCTTCAGTTGTAATATTGAATCAAGAGTTTCAATTGCAAAAATGTTATGCAGCAGGTGATCGGTCAGTCAAACAAGTGAAGGATATTTTCATGGAAAAGCAATTCTACTATTGTTAGCGATGGAATTCCTATCTGATTATGCAATACCAAAGTTGAAAGTGATATTGAGTGGAATCCCTCAAGGTACATACATGCACTTTGTGTGACTTTAAAATTAGAATTTTTGTCTCGTTTATTTTTCTTATCCGGAAAAACAAAGAGGCTTTTGGTTTGCTTAGTTTACCAAGTTTGGTACTGCTGGAATCCCACTTTTTTGCTTTATTCGTTGAAAGCGTTTAAGTTGTGTTGGGATAGATACAATAGCATTTGGTCATCTAATTCATCTTCTCTTGTACCCCGTCACCATCCACAATAGCATTTAGTTTCAGGTCTTGTTGTTGACTTGGTGCTTTCTGACTGCTCAGCGACTCAAATGGGCACGTGGTGTTGACTTTTTGTCTTGTATGAAAGCTGTGTCTTGTTTGTTAGGGTAGTTAACTTAAGTTAGAGAGGTCAGGGACCACTAAGTATATTAAGGATTTAATCCTCCTAACACATAAAATGACTTCCATATTCCCCAAAATTGGCCAGTTTTTTGCATTGATATTTATAGCAAATAAAATGTCTGTTGTCTAAAATAATATTTTAAGTTTTTGATATTTTCACATGAGTAATACCTAGTCTTTTATGGGTTACTTTTATTAAATTGAAGAATTTGATCAAATTTATTGTTTGTATTTTATGTAGCTCTATGAATAATGATTTTGTGTTTATATTAAATATGACTATTATGGTTTCTCATCAACCTTCTGCCATGTAGTGAAAAAGGATACCTTATGTTTTTTAAAATTAACGTGGAAAGGTTGTTGTTGTTGTATCGAAATGAAACTTGTCACTTTGGTCTCGTCTTTTTTTACCAAATATCAGTCACGTGCCGATATCTTATTTCAACACGTTTGTTTTTCAAATTTTAACTAACAAATAATGTATTAATTATAATTTATGAATGTGCCATGTGATTAAAACGTATAACTTAAATATAAATAATAATATACTCCAAGAAAATAATATATCCTGTTCCCAAAATTCATAGTTTTGTTCATAATTTACAACTTTTTGCATGATTAAAAAGTTGTAAATTAATCAAAAACCATGAAAATATATGGATATTATTAAAGATAATGATGGTGGTGATGCAATAAATACTAAGAACAAAAATTAGGTTTTGATTTTGAATTCTAAAAGAAAATGGATAAAGGACGGCGCATGTGACGGTGACAGCCGCCGAGGCGGAAGTTGATTTGAAATAGAAGATTTTGCATTCGAAATTAGATATAATATTGTTTAATCGTGATGAAGATTCGTCTTCAACATGTGGGATTTCAGTAACATGATTTGAATATGAAGCTTCTTCATCGGTGTTAATGGAAGTTTGAATTTGTTGTACTTGTTCTTCATTGCCTCTTATACTTGTCCAATCTTCGTCGCCCCAGTTTGGGATTCCTGAATCGATTCCGATCAAGACCTGGATTCTGTTCGCCGGAGATTCTGAAGATGAAGGAATAATCTCCGTCGCGATTCTGAAATCTTCTTCCATTTTATCCCAGAAGCTTTTATCAATTACACTCGTTGGGGATTCTCTGTAATTTCCATAATTCTCATCAACACAAGCAAGAAACGGGTGGCGCAAGATCTCTGTTGCCGTCCACCGCTGACTGTGATCTCTCATTAAACACTTTCCGATGAAGTCCTTGGCGGTGTTCGAGAGCCATTCAGGGAACTCCGGTATGTCACAGGAGTAAGCTATTCTATAGAGAGCTGAAGCGGGATCCTGCATCTCCGGCCAGGGATTATGTCCTGTAGTCATTTCAATAACCGTACAACCTAAAGCCCATACATCCGCCGGATAACTCTGTTCCTCACCCCTCGCCGTTTCAGGCGCCATATACACCGGCGTTCCGGCGATTATCGAGCGGCAGTCCTCCGCCAACCATTTTGCACAACCAAAATCGCCGATCTTAAGCCCTTCCTTCCCGATCAAAATATTCTGACCTTTAATATCGCAGTGCACCAGACCTTTCCCATGTAAATAACTCAGCCCCTTCACCATCTGATAAGTATAAAATTGAATAGTTTTCTCATCGAGAGAGCCGCCGCGGCTTCTGATCAGATCGGAAAGCGTACCTCCGGAGACATACTCCAACAAGAGATTAAACTCTGTTTCCATGAAATCCGATCCAAAGCACTTCACAACATAAGGCGAGCAAAGCTCAGACATCACACGCTCCTCATTCCGCAACAAATCAAAAGAAGAGAATTCTCCGGATTTTACTGCAATCGTTTCGCCGGAGTCAACAGCGGTGGCGAGATAAACCGTTGCGGAGGAGCCCCTTCCGATCACCGGTCCTCTTCTCCACTCCATTTCAAAAATCAAATTCTATTTGTTTCTTGTCAATGCCCAGAGCACATATTTATAGTCTATAGTGGGAATAATCGCAATCACGTGTACACGGCAACACCTTAAGCTCTGTGGACCGTTGGCCTAAACTTTGAATAACAACCTCCACTCTTTTTATTTCTATCATCTTTTTTACATGATTCACGTGGTATAAAAAAATAATGTGTTTGATTTGGTTCTGTGTTTTCCCTAATTAACATTCCCAAACTAAGTCATATATACATTTTATAACATTTTTACTATTTGTTGAATATGTTACATGTTTCAAAAGAAAATATTCTATTTACGAGTAATTTGAATATATTTGGTACGATCTCATTTTTTCAAATAGAGTCGAGCTAAAATCAAGTTCGAATTATTAATGAACACAACACATTTTAACTTATTCCCTAAACCCTAAACGAGTTTCTAAAATGTTAAGTTATTTCATAAAACCTAAACCAACTCTTAACCGATTTCGAAATAACTTATTCCCTAAGTATGAATCCGATCTCAACTTTTTAACTTATTTACTAAACCCAAAATCCTGTTACGAAAACATCGATTTTGATACACTAAAAATTAGAGATTCTAAGAACCACCATTGTTTGGTCTTCAAAGTTCACTAAATTTGATATATATACTTTAATTTAGCATACGTATTTTGATAATTTTGATAAAAACAATCTTCATATTTCCCAAATTAAACAATCGAGATACAAAATTAGTCCACAAACTCTAAATACCAATTTTACCCCACGTTAAACATTGAGAACTAATTTTGACAAAATTTAAAATTATATGAACTAATTTTACCAAAATTTCAAAATATGAAACTCTTAGAAAACTTTGATAATTAATTTTGAGAAAAATACATAATTAACCCCCAACTTACTAGCTGTATAAATGACATATCCAAACTTACAAAATTGCAAGAATGACATTTAAAGTTATCAATATTGTATGTTTTTTACCCATGATATTCTAGCATTCAATTTTACGTATATTCAAAACCGTTTGAAAACTCATCACAAAGTACGCAAATAAGAACCGTTTGAAAAATTATATAAAATTTACCATTGATGTTCGAAAATTGTACATAAAATATTTAATATTAACGGGTTAATTAAAATGTTAATGATAAACAATATTGGAAACTTAAAGTGTCTTATATACATTTAATTGAAATTGGAGGACTACGAATGCATATTTTTGCTCAAAAATGTATCGTATTTACAATTTCGTAACTTGAAGGTCATGCTCTTTACACAACTCGTAAATTGGGGACCGTACGCAAACTTCACCCAATTAAATTTACCAAAATTAATAAATCATAGGGATTAAATCATTGAACATTAAATGCATAGTCCAAAATAAAACTCTTGGCACACTCCATGAACTATATCGAATCGAATCACCTTTAAGCCATGTGTTGAAGTTCAATGTACTGAATATCTGCTCTTACTTTGAGCCATTCCAAAACTTTAGCTCCCTCCAAAACTTCTTGTACCTGCACATACAAATTACATCAACACACAACTACACACACAGTCACTTAAGTCATAACCTGTGTTCGAACACGATCCTCATCGTATTCTTGATTATGTCGTTGAAATTCGATAACAGAGTTCTCGACCTCCTTCACGAGCTCTTCCGTAAGTATCTACAACACAAGATTACGTGACTGGTTTAAAGTTTAAACAACTTTCAGTGCTTTCTTTTACCTGCAAATTTTCACGTTTAAAAATGTCACCAACAGCCAGATTCTGCTTAATTATCATCTTTATATTTTCCTTCTGAACTTCAAGAAACTCATTCACAGCCCTTTGGCTCGATAAAGATGCTAATTGTTGATCATTAAGTTTACTATTTGCCTGAACAAACACAACATTTCAATAATCGAACAAAGACATAAAGACGGTGTGTGATCATGAGTTCGAACCTGAATCTGGAGGAGTTGTGCGCCGTAAAGCTCTCTTCCTTGTTCTTGAAACAAAGATGAAGGAATATCAACTTCAATCATCTGTAAAAGCTTCATATAAATCAATAAAACACAGAGTAAATGAGCTTCTCTAGAATAGAATGTTACTTTTTGAAGCTGATCTAAAATAGCATTGTCTGTAGCTTGCTCTTTGGCTGTTTGTTCCAGTTCAATAAATTTTCCAAGTAAAGTTTCCTTAACCTGCAGAGAATTATTACAAACTCTGTTGAAATAACAGAATACCGAGGAGCCAAACGAGTTACCTCGGCTATCGTAGTGCAACCGGATAAAATCCTGTCTGCAATTGAGTCGTTCAGTTCGGGAAGAACTCTATAGAAAAGCTCCTTACATTCAACCTAAAAACGTAACTCGAAAACGTTTAATTCGTTGTAAATACGATTGAGTTTGAAGGAACTAACAGTGAACTCGGCACGAACTCCACGAAGTTCTTCTTGTCTCCATGTATCTGGAAACACATATGGGAATGACTTGGTTTCACCTCTTTTTATACCAAGAACAGAATCGAGGAAATCCGGGAGGACGCCATTTCCATCTTCCGTATCGAACTGAAAACCTACAAGATCGCATTGAAAGAATTTTACCACAGAAGTTCCTTTACAATGCATTATTTATACCTTTACTCTCTGCGGACGGAATACTTTTCGCTTCTGATTCATCTTGCTCTATTGTTTTAGCTGATATGTCGAAAACCGCAACATCACCAACCTCAAGTCCTCTGTCAGTTACAATTTTTAGTGAACCAAGAGCTTTAAGACGACGTCGAAATTCTTGTTCGGCTGCAGTTTGAGCATCTATCTCCTTATCAATCTCAACAACAATCTTCATATTCTTATAACCATCTTCAGGTATCCATTTAACTTCAGGCATAACATCAACGGTAACATCATATCTAGTCAATTTTATTCAAACATTCAATAACAAATATAAGAAGCTAAATCACTAGTAAAAGCTCAGCATTGTTAAACAAACCTAAAGGACTTCATGGCGTAGGAGTTTTCCATATCGGATAACTTGGTAGAGATGCGGATCGAATCTTCCAAGGCAGTTCGGCTTATCTACGAGTAAAACCACCAATTGAAAACAATATAAAAAACGAGGAAATACGATACAAGATTCGACTTAGTGTATAAAATGAGATTGTAGTACAGAAGACATGGCATGTGGAATTGTTGTCTTCAAGATGGATTCAATAGTAGCTTTTTTCACAGTATCTTTTCCCACATAATTTACAAGAATGTCATCGGGTACATATTTACCAGGACGAAATCCTGGGACCTGAAATTGGGGCAAAATGTTCGAGTTTGTGACTTGTGTTGAATGAAAAGGATAATCAAACCTTTGCTCTCTTCGTTAATTCCTTTATGACTGCCTTGTAGCAATCTTCGCAAACTTTTGTTGGGACTTGTACGCTCAACCTAATCTGCACAATTTAAACAAGAGATTCAGATGGAGATAACAATGCGTTGCGGGGTAAGAGACAGGAAAGAAAGAAACTAACACTTGAATTGGCTTCTGGGGTTTCTGTAACTTGAATATCAACAGGAATCTCATCGGAGACAACTTTACCGGCAGTGGACGGAGCCGCAGACGGCGGCACGAAATGGGTCGAATTTCTTCTGCGAAGCGGAGAGAATTTCTTGGTGGGCACAAAGATACGGTTCGAAAAAGACGAAGGTAAAGAAAGAAATGAACCAGAGTCTTTGTAATGGAAGAGTATTCGAGCGGGCGTACAGAAGCAAGCTTCCATGTTCAACCTCACGAATTCTCTTCTCTATGGAAAAGGAATTAAGGATGTGGGTAAGATATTTTCATGGAAACAGAAAAGCGACGTCGCTTTGAGAGTGTAACATAAAGAGAACCACGTAATCTTCAAGCTTGCTAACTAACAATGGCGATCATTATCATCAATTTAACACCCAAAGCGTAATCTGAGTTGGATGATCAACATTGAAAAATCTAAAATCTGAAAAGAAACAAACTTCCACAAATGAAGAGAAGAGAATTTAACCAGTTCTCTTCAAACGCATGATGATTCCTTGCTTCTACCTGTTTCAATTCTTGCAATTGCAACATACAGATAAATGCAAGCAAAACAGAAATTGCAGATGCAAAGCAGAAAATATGTAAAAAAGCTGCAACTCATTACCGAAACACATACAGATTGCTGTTAAAGAATAGGAAACCGGCGACCTAAAAGGATCAATTGACATTCAGAAAGAACTATGAGCAAAATCGCCGAGCATAAGAAAGACAGATAAGGAGAATGGACCTTAATATAAATAACATTAAGGTTTATAAGTAAAATGTGTTCTTCTCAAACAATACGCTCATTGAAGAGTGAAGACAAACTTAAACATTCACTATGTATAGTCATTCATCCTCGACACGAGCACTCTCCATTTTTTCCTTCTTTTGAGGGTTTTTCCGAACAAAGAAAAAGAGAGAAGCTTTGGTTATTTAACCAAAAGGGTATTCCTCCAGGAGAAATGGTTTACATTGCCGGCATCAGCTGAACATATTCAGAGCCGCAACATAGTGCAAGCAAGCTCATCGGCATCAGCGTCCACAGGCGGCGTCATATTGAGGTCAAAATCCAGGATCTTTTTACAAGTGGAAAAAGCGATGTCACACACTGCATCATCAACCACGGAGGATGATGAGTCGCAATCGCTGTGACAATCATCTGGAGAAACGGGCGGAGACCGAGGAAATCTCCTCAATACCGGCGGCGGCGGCATCTGCCGAGGACGACTAAAAGACTCCACAGTACTGCTCATCCCACTGGATGCCGGAATCTGCTGCGCAATAATCTGTTGGTCCTGGGGGTAAAAGCCCCGTCCCGTGAATGACTCATTCTGGTAATTAACGATTTGGTTGTGATTAGGGTTTTGAGAGATAAAATCAGGAAAAATGGCACCGTTCCCCGGTAAAGGGAAGTTCGTCTTAGCTTTCGGACCACGAAGAGAACGTGCGGCGGCATCGTATTCCCTTGCAGCATCCTCCGCCGAGTCGAAGGTTCCCAACCAAACCCGTGTCTTCTTCAAGGGGTCCCTTATTTCCGCCGCATACCTTCCCCACGGTCTCTTCCTCACACCTCGGAACTTCATATCCTTAGAAACTCCAGATCCTCCGTCCGCGGCCTCCGATCTCTTAATCGCCCGTCTCATATCCCAAAACCCCAAAAAAATCCCAAATGGGAAAATCAAAACTAAAAAACCAAAAATCAATGAATCCTCCCGCTACCACAAATTATTACAGAGGATGCAAAGAAGGGCGAAAAGTAACAGACATCGGTAGAAGGAAAAAACAGCCAAGACCACCACATTATAAGAGATGCAGTGCAGGGACAGGCAAGGTGAGAGCAGGCAGGGATAATCTAATTTCCTCTTTTCTTCTTCATATCACATTGTAATAAAAACTAAACAATTAGGTTATTAATTAACACCAAATTTCGCATTTTTCTTAATCACATAATATATTTCTTAATTACATATATTCGATGCTTGTATTGTAATTAATTTTAAAAGAGAATAATACATTCTAATTATAAATGCATAAAATATATTCTTATTTTACACAAATTCAAAATTACAAACATCAAAGGATCATTCTGGATATTTTGCCAAATGTTCAAATCACAACGGTACCAATCTTGATCTGATTTAGATTTTAGTATTTTAATTTGGTAGAAATTCCTATTGGCTCATTATTTCTAATATATGTTATCGTATATTAATTATTATATCTCAAACTAATTACTAAAATATTTTTTGGATTAAAAAATCAATACTAATTTTCTTAAAAATCATTTAAGAAAATTTGTTAATTTTATGATTTATATAAAAAGAAAACATTATATTAATTTTATGATTTAAATTTACCAATTACCATATACTTGTAATTGTAAATATCCTGACCCACTTTGTAGAACGTGGCCCACTTTCAGATCTCATTGGGCTTTGATTAAGATGATTCTCATTCGTTGGATTTTTGTAATCTAACGTTGCCAATAATGCCACGACACAGATATTGATTATTCAAAATTCAAATAAATTATACTCAAATGACATAAGCATCTAGCTATACAATAGTAACTATATCCCATAATCGCTTGAATCACTTATCGCCGCCACAGCCAGCCTCCTCGCCGGTGATCGGAAACTTTTGATAATCTGAATATTTATTTTAAAATAATAAGTAAATAAATTAGAATTATTATTAAGAACTGGGAAATGAAAAAAATAACTTACTGGGAAGTTGGGTGACGACATGGGCGGCCCCACCAAAGAAGCAGGACCCACTGGCACGACGCATCATCTGGAAATAGCCGTTGAATGCGTAAGACGCGTGGGCCTCAAGCGTGTTTGGATCAAAACACGTGGCACCTTTCTCAATCGGACGGCAGTTAACGCCTCCTTCTCCACAAGCGAAATTCAAACCTTGTTGAAGCTTCTCTTTTCCTGCGTTCTCATTCGCCACGCACCATGTCTGACCTGGTCCTTTTGCCGGGGAAGGCGCCGGTGCCGGAACTTCAACTTTGCTTTGGTTTAATTTTAAACCAGTTGCCGTGAGAGGAATATCGTAGACTTTCTGCTGGTTAGGGTAAAAGAGACCGTAATTTCGCTCTGAAATTGGACCTGGCTTCTGGTTTTCGTTAAAAAGAGCAAAGAGGTAGACGTTGAGAGGTACGGTCGGCCGGAGTGGGGTACCACGTCCGGTGAGAACTCGTTGAACAAGGTTACCGTTGTAGGCAGCGGCATTGTTTACACTTGCGCCGACCTCGTTAGCGTCCCCTTGTGAAGGCCAACCGGTCTCAGAAACAACAATATTAACATCGTTAAAACCGACGGCGGCTGTGGCGGCGTAAACAGCATCGAGCTGTGCGTCAAATAAGCTTCTGTATACCAAACCGTTGTTCGGGTCGCTGTTACTGGCGCTACTACTGCTTAGAAGCGCATAATCCAAAGAAATCGTATCTGTGTTCGCCATATAAGCGAAAAATGGATAAACATTCACCATCAGGTACGAGCCAGTCCGCCGGAGAAATTTCAACATGGGCTTGACCACCGGCTCTATCAGATCCGCCTTGAAAGACCCAGAAGACGGTGGGTACGATGAATGTAGCGAACTGAGAGCGATTGGAGACGATACTTTTATCGATGAAGCGATGCCATACTTCACCAATGAACTGTAAACATTTTCCATTGCCGGTACAAGCGACGACGTAACATTTCCGGTGGCAACAAAAACTTCATTTCCGACAGCCACCGCATCGATGAGAGTATTAGGCTTGTAAGGCATAATATTAGTTTGGACCCAGTTGTCCGTGAACGATGTACTCGCCGCGGCAGCAGCCAGATGTTCGTTTGGTAACGCAACTGTGAGCGAGATACCGGATCCCGCAAATGCTGACAACACGGAGGACTCTGTATCGAAGATTTTAATTTTAGTGATGCCTCCCTGCGTCTTGAGAAGCTCCACTACTTGCTGCGGCGACGGTAAATTGTCGGCGATTCGGCCAAAATTTATCCCCACAGAACCAGAATCAAGAGAAACAACGAAAAGAGGCGCAAAGAAGAAAAGGGAAACTACTTTTCTCATCTCCATGGCTAGAAACTTGAATGTGGAGTGAATACAAGAATTTGAATATATATATAGAAGAAGAACCCACTCATTAATTGAAATTAGCGTACTGGGGTTGGTGGGAGGATTTGTAATTATCTTCTTTAATTACCATCTAAATAATATTTTATTTCGATTTTTGTAAATCCAAATTTAATTTTGGTAATTTACCCATATTGGGTCAACATAGGCTTAAGTACAAATGGAAATTTCACTTTTTAAAACTGGTTTAATATTAAAAAACCAATAATATTTTTATATACATACCCCAAATTTAGTATATTTGAATAATGATAAGTTATTATTAAAATTATATTCAGTCACAAATAAATAATATTTAACTAATAATAAATATAGTCGTGGGCAGGTGCTACTTGCTACAAGTCTACAACTATAATCCTATCCTCCATGACTTGTTATGTTAGTTGGGTAAACGCGCCAATCTCGTCCATTGGTTGCAGGGACGACTTCGATAGAGACAGGTGGAATAAAAATATTATCATTTAATAACCAATTTTGAAACTAAAATTGGTTTAATTAATCATCCTCCTACAAGACGCAAAAAGCTGCTTTGTACAAGCTTGCAAGAATATCAAATATACACTACTCGCAGATTCAGTCTCCAAGCAGCATAATTTCATCGTCTTCATACCTCAGCTCTGATATCTCACACTCTACCAAATTCTCGTCCTCTTCGTCATCTTCTTCGTCTTTTCCCTTCACAATTTGACGATCCGTAAACTCTTCTTCATATTTCTGCTGATCCTTGTTACTACATTCTTCTTCTAGTAGAGGGACATTGGTAAGTGTCAAGTCCTCTTCGAGTTTCGGATTTGTGTCGTCATCTTCGACTTTCGTAATCGAGAGCTTATCGTGAAAATCCGGGATCGGTTCAATATCCACCCACCGATCACCCAACCAATCCCGTGAAACTCGAATATTCTTCGACTCAACATTCAGATGCAAATTTTCACCTGATTCTCAAAACGAGCAATGTGAGAAATAAGTTGATGATCAAACTCAGTTTCTTGAACAGGCAAACCTGGAATGTAAACTTGATATTTGCCTTGGATATTACTCGAAATGACGCCTTCCCACCAGCCATCGCTCCACCAAGCATCCACCGAAGCACCGATTTCAAAAACGAGGCTAATCTCTTTACAAGAGCAAGCAGGTCTTATAGTTGGACGTCCAATACATCTCATTTTCAGCTTATCAGCTTTAGCAACTCTACATGTAGGAATCCATTCCTAAATCTCAAACAAAAATAGATTCTATTAACTTTACGAATCACAGATTCGGAGAAAATACGAAAGTACCTGAAGATGTGTGCCTAGATCTTCATCTTTTATGTCATCATATTGTATTTTCATCTTCCCATTGGAGATTTTCAAGACTGTGGATCTAAACCAACAGCCACGTAAACCGCTGTCTTGACAAAGAAACTCGACCTTGTCATTAACTGCAAAAATCACTAAATTTTCATTCTTAATGAAATCTGGCTCCTCATCTAGTTTGCTGCATCTTTTATATGGAAAACTGAATTTATGATTCCCTTCAGAACTTCTATTCCTTTTCGTACCCACCTTTACGTCGTCCTCGGAACTGAAATCTTCCTCTTCGAAAAAGTCAGCACTGAAGCACGAAAAAATTGGCTGATCAAAGTACCCGCGCAATCTACTTAACTTGAAAGGCTTTAATCTATTACTCTTGAACTGTCTGAAGCAAAAGTGAACTCCATTTAACAAATTGTGGGGAAAAACAGCTTGGAATTTCTCATAATGTTCATGACTTAATACGATAGCACGGCCATCTATGCATTCCGCACTAATGATCTGTATGTATGGAGTGATGAATACTTCTTTGGGATGAGGATTCCTTAATGAAACAACTCCTTTGAGTTCCCTATTATAATGAAACCATCTCACTTTCACCTTTTTCTGTAACTTTCTATCCTCGTACATATCTTCTAAATATGCAATGTAGTGGTTCTCCTTTTCAGCCATTACGAACACAAATGATTGAACCTGAATACAAACAAAATAATCAAAGGAGGACAAAATAAGTAGTCGAAATTTGTAGAAGCGTACTGGTATTGAAATTCCGTTGCTTTGGAATGCTTGATAGTGCTTCAGTTGTTTACTACAAACCCATGCTGACCCTGACCAAGAAATGCTGTGACCCTTCAAGTTCCTAGCTGATCGGCCCTGGTTCCAAAACTAATATTCAATATAAGCCGAACAAGTACCCAAAACTGGCACTTTAGGTAAAAAAACTCACTTTGTAAGGAAGCATCTGCATCAGATGAGCATTTGCCCCAGGCACTATGCCATATTCAGGCAACTCTGTAATAAAAATGCAGGATGCATAGATAAGGATAAACATTACAAATGTCTAAGAACGCTCAAAATAGAGTAACTTAAAACAGGAACAAATAGCACTAAAGAGATAAAAGCCACACTTACGAGCATGATCTCCGTTTCTCTTTTGTTTTGACAACATTGAAGTTAGCCAATTAACGACCTCCCTTCTTGATCTCCATCGAAAACCAGTATGGACGGAATTATCGCCTCCATATGCACTCAGAAACTCATCAGATACAACATAGAACATGTGTCGAACACTTCTCTCGGTACCCACAACGGCAAGAATCGATTCTCCTGAATTATCCTTTAGGAAATAGTGAACCACACGATTACCCCTCTCCCTAGACACATACTGCTCTTTCCACTCCAAAAACGAGCGTTCATTTGCAGACATAGTTTCCGCAGGAGAATCCTTTAATGGAAATAACTTTCGGGTGCCACCGGAATCCTAATCAAAACCCTAATTCGAAAACCAACAGCCGCGCCATCAAAAATTCCGGTAGAGGCACCTCAGAAAGCTTTACGACATCAACTAGGATGACGAAATGTTAAAAATATGAGAAATTAATCGAATCTTCCAAAATCTTGACCGGCTTATAACCATCTTGCAGAATACAAACGGCAGTAACCCTACACAAAAACAAATTACTTAAAGATGCGTACTTGAAGATCTGCCACAACCTAAAAAACCTAGTATGAAGCGGGGTCCCGTCCGGAGAACGAAAACCTACCATCTAAAATCTAACTGGGCCTTCATCTACCAAACTGGAAACATGAAAATTTTGGGATTCCGGCTATAGTATCCAATTTCAAGGCTTTCTGCTGTACCGGAAGAAGCAGCCAAGACACCGAGTCGGCCGTAGTGAAAATATCTGAAATGTTGGATTCCCACTCAATAAAAAATGGGCAGCTTAGAAAAAGGTAAAGAGACTAGAAACAAGGGAGGCCGTGAACGGAAAAAGGTTACAGAATTTCTCAATTCCCTCACTGCAGTTGATGCCAGCGAAGGAGAAAAAACGGTCTCCTGTTCGAGGGTTGACGAGAGCAGAATTGAGTGAAGAACTCCATAGGCATAGCCGCTGATTAGATTAAAAATTGCGCAACACCTTTTTCTTATTGGGCCCATTGTGGGCTTTCCAAGAATCTCTCCACGAAAATAAATGATTGCATGTGATAAAATACTATACTGATAAATTTAGTTTTTTTTACATTTATAATTACCAAACTTTGTTTGTTTATATTATCCATATCTAAAGTTTATAAAATCAAGTAATTTGATCTCTAAAATTCAAAAATTTCAATATGACAAATATTTTCCTTATAAATTACACATAATAGCAAAATAGAACTCAAGACATTGTTATTTTGGAAAAAATGTTCTTATACTTTCTTCTTTGACTTGTTTTGCTTGTGTTTGTATCTTCAGATTTATGAAGAGCGATGTACACCTATGCGGCACCGACTCATTCAATTTTTCACATTTTCCCGTGTTGAGTCGAGTCGGATTCTCTGACTCGCTCCGACTCTTAACATTTGACACAAAACGACGTCGTTTTAATTTCTTCCTTAATTTGATTTTTTTTATTCATCAGAAACGTATCTTATGTGCTTTCACGACTTTTTAATGTTATCGATCTACTTGTGAATTCTTCGTATAAACGATGATGGATCAAAAAGTAGTTGTTTTTGGGGAGATAGTAGAATCGACGAACGATATTCATTTTTTATAAGTTAAATTTTCTTATATAATGAATTGATAAATATTTGTAGTTTTAAATTTAACTTTATGCAATTTTCTACAAATTCTAACAATTATTTTTTAAAATTTTGCTTTTAATTAATATTATTTTATTTAATAATACGAGTCGAGTCGAAAATCTGACTCTTATATTCTTGTTGAATCGTGTCGAGTCGATTCAAGTCGGTCGGACGGACGAGTCGATGTCGCATAGACGTACACAATGCAAAGTGCTAATTTTGATATTAATTGGAAATATGGGGATTGATTGTGTTAATTACTTTTTTTAGAGATTCCAATTGCAAAAATTGAAATTGGGAATTAATTTTACCATAACAATTTAATATTGAAGATAAATTTTGTCAAACATGACTTTAAATACAAGGATTATTTTTGCCAATACCAAACTTTGAATTGCCACATACAAAATTATCGAATTAAAATTATTAAATCAATAAAATTGTATTACTATTTTATGTAGTTCTAAAAATATATGAGTTTGTGAAAAAATTTCATAAATTGCAAAGCTGTATACTATATATATTAAATTTAAACTATATTTATAATTAAGTTATATTACAATTTCCCATTTTTTAAATTAATAAAATTACAGCTTGTGCATTCTAACACAAACCATGAGAATGCAAAACATGCATTATGTGTAAAACGCGAATGAAAATGCGGTGTTGTTCTGTAAAAACTACGAAAATGTATTTTCATAGTTAAAATACATTCTAAAAACATGTACAAAACGTAGCCTGAATAATACACAAAAAATTACATAAAAACCGATAGGCTGCTTCATAAACAGGCAGCTTGTGCAAGTAGCACTTTTTTCTTATTTTAAGGTTTTATTTCATCTGTGCATATGAGACTACAAGTTTAAATGCAGTTTATCTTTTCGTTCATGCTCTCGATCGTAATTTTGGTTAAACTTTATAATTCCAACATTATATTAGAACTAGTTCGATACATTTCAATTCGCAAGTCCAAAAGTTATGCTTAAATTTGATAGAGAGTATTCAATTTATTTTACATTTATTAGAAAAATGAAATTGATTAGATTTATAAGGTTGCGTAATACCATCATATAATGATTTAATCAAATCTTTTAAATATTTCGCTCTTTCGACTAAATTATTTCTTTTAAATGTTTCTCCTTTTCTACTTCTTTCACTTAAACCTCAGATATCAAGAAACAAGTCTGTTCAGTGTCTAAAATCATCACCTGATGATTCCTGATACAAAAATGGAATTCACACTCTCGAAGCTCCAAGCTTTTTTTCGAACAAACGACGCAAAATGTAAACTTGCAAACCACTGGCTAGAACTAGAGCAGTTGATTCAACTAGTGCTTTATGTAGTGCTCGACTGGTCATTCTTTCGTTTACTGAAATTTAAATCACATAATATGAGAATCGAGAACCGGCATTCCGATCGAACACGAGTAAAAAAAGCTCTGACCTATTGCTTGACGATCAGTTTGAGCTTCTAACCAGTGCTGCTCAAACTGAACGTTATATAAAGCTTCCTCAAGTTTCCCAATGTGTTCAAATAAAGGCTTCAAGTGCTCTGAAATGCAATACATACAGAATCAATCACTAACAAGGAGTTAATTTATATGTGGAAGAAATTACCATCTTTAGCATGCTCATCATGGTACAAAAAGTGACCAGCATGCACATCAAAGTCTATGGTTTCATGATACGGCGATTTGTTAGTGAAACAAAACCGATAAACTCCGTCATGATAAGCTACAAACTCATGCTTTTCGCTTATCTTGCCACGAAAATCATGCACGTGCTCACTGTTTGGTCCTTTCACCTGATAGTTTGTTGCATCAAGATCAAAAGCATTGCATAATGCATGTAAAAGAGAAAGAATTACCACTAAGTCGACACCTTCTTCACTGTAATGCCATGATCCTTCAGACTTAATCACCACAAATGAGAAATGAACTCTGTTCCCGTATTCTACCTTATGTGAGAAGCACTCCTCTCTATCTATGATGAATCTAATGCCAAAAGACACTCCAAAGTTACCTAATAGAATCACGGCTAATACAAACAACGGAAGATCCATCTGTAAAACAACCAGAAAATATCACACAGCTTTTCCCGACAAATAATTAGCCACATAAAACACAATTACTTATTTTAAGAAAAAAGGGGAACTAAATCAATTTATTTTGTTCATTTCGATGCATAAAATGAGCCAATGTCAAAATTGACATCCATAGAATTCTTCTACACAAAATCTTATTCCTTTGATTCCCATCTTATAGAAATGAATGCCTTTATTTTTACTTACACGACCAATACAATTAAAACTAATAACTTTACATACAATTGCAACTACATATACGATACAGAAAAATTCACAAAAATCCATTCCCAAGAGAACTAAAGACAGAGAAATTACACCGTCAAAATGAACGGAAAAAAATCACTTACCTGGTTGAGCTAATACCAATTGCAGAAGAAAGAATCGAAAAGAGGTTTCTTTAATTTACAATTTTATATTAAATTTGTGACCTGGCTCCTCGCTCTTTAGCAAATCATACATTTACACGTGTACCTCAATTTTGTTACGTCGAGGTACGGCCCACTAGTGCATAATGGGCCTATGTCATCTAAATTATAAATATTTAATAAAAATTGATCCAATTATTTTGTCATGGACTTCTCCATTGGATCATTTTACTTCAACGGATTTCTAGGTTTAAAAACCGGCCCAAACCCATAAACGAGATTTAGAGTCACAATTCGAACTTTATTGTAAAGTTTGATTGTATAAACTTATGTAAAGTTTATTGTATAAACTTTACAACACAAACTTTATTGTATATGACCTAATTAATTCCAAAAAAGTTAAATCTAAATTAAGAGACTATTTTTACCTTTTTAAGGATCTGACATCACATATTTTAATAAAAACTTAAAATTTCTTTGAATTATTTAATATAATAATTAGTATATATATTTATCAACACATACCCATACCAATTGGGCCTCAAGGTAAGCCCAATTAGCCCACAAGTTGGCTTGAATAAACCGGGATTGCTGCTGTTGAGGATAAGAAGAAATGTTGAAGGTTGCGTGCTTATCATAATGAGGAGAAGATGAGTAGCCTCATTATATGGACCCCAGATTAGAAGCCTTGGGGCGACACTTGCCGATCATGTGTCATCATCTCTTGCTACTCCATTAATCATCAACTGCCAATTTTAACTAAAACTCCATCTTGTTCCTTCATCATAAACCCCATCTTCAAATTTAAGCATTCACCGGTTGTGTAACGGTTATTACCTTTGAGAATAAGCAAACAAGTTTGGTTTCTAGTCCCCATCTCTCACCTTATTCCACCTCTGCGTCACTCTTAAAATTTCCCTTCTTGTGCTTCTGCTGAATCTTGGGGCGTTTCGATGAGTATACCGCCGTCTGGTTTGGTTTTCAGTTCACTAGCACAGAGTTCTGATGCTGTTTCATTGGTTTCTGCACAAGAGGAGAGTGTTAGGAATATGCAGAGTACGTTTATGGTGAGGTTAGCTATGAGAATATCAAGATCAACAAGTTACAGTTTCTTGAGACGAGTATTTCATTACCAGAATGGAACAGGATCTGATCTTGGGCCGAATCCACTTGATGGGATTAAATGGATGCTCATGGAATTCATTGCTTTAACACTTCAGATCACTTTGATCACATTTATATTGATCATTTCAACTCAAGAAACACCTATTTGGCCGATGAGGATATGGATTTTAGGCTATGCTTTTGCATGCATTCTTAGTCTTGTACTGCTCTATTGGCGCTTCCGCCTTCTTCATCTTTCACCTCAAGATGATGGTTCTGATATTGAGCAACAGAGAAACAATGAGCAATCAAGGTGAAGTAACAAAACTACAAGCATATCTCATTTTTGTTTACTTAATACGTGTTTTTACTTACAGAGACCCTCTGGTGTGCATGCAAAAGTTGAGGAGTCGGGTTGAGCTTCTATTTGCGATATGGTTTGTGATGGGAAATGTTTGGATGTTTGATACTCGTTTTGGGTCATATGATTTCGCCCCAAAGCTTCATATTCTCTGTGTAACTCTCCTGGCTTGGAATGCTCTCACTTACTCTTTCCCATTCATACTCTTCCTCCTACTTTGTTGTTGTGTCCCATTGCTTACAAAACTCATTGGCTACAACATGAATACACATTCTTCTCTATACCGTGGAGCAACAGATAAGCAGCTTGCTGCATTACGCACCTGGAAGTTCAATACCTGCACCAGCAACACCGATGTAAAACAACAAGGAATCCAAATACAAATCCAGATTCAAGTATGTTTTTTATTTCACTGAAGCTCTGTGTTTTTTTATTAATGATATTCATCTATGTATCAACAGGAATGCTGCTGTATTTGTTTAGCAGTATATAGAGACAAGGAAGAAATTCGACAGTTACCATGTTGTCACATATTTCACCTCAGCTGTGTGGACCAGTGGCTGAAGATTATTCCTTGTTGCCCACTTTGTAAACAAGGGATAGACGATTAAATAGACAAACACGATATACTACACACTACAGTTTACACATAGAAATGAACATCTTGCAGATATATAGAAAAATAGCATTTTTCTTTTTGAACTTCAAAAATGGGCAGCTTTTTCAGTAATCAGTAATCTACAAACTCTGATGAAACTGCGTTTTCCTAGTCTAGACATAATCCAGGTTGTTTTATATGCCAGCACATTCCCATAATACACTTGTTTAGGGGATTCGTCCCACTAAGCCTAAAAAGAGAGGATAACGACAACTAGGCACATTAAGTATATCAAATAAATTGTCTATGTGTGTACATATGACACCTACCTTCCAAATAGAAGGGAGCCCTTTGAGAGGGTCTTCCAGATCAGATTTCTGCTTCACATCACCCGAATTTTCTTTACTCTCTTTGCCCCTTAACAGCTTTTCTACGTTTCACTCTTTCTTTCCTGCATCATGATAGTTCCTTTAATATAAAGAAAAGTATTCTACCAACATGAACAAAACGAACTGAAACGACTAGATTTTACATTTTACTTTGGCCTATGGAGATATTTACTATTTCCCTATGCATAAGGAAATTTAAACAATTTAAATAAATCATGTCTTCTCTACAAAGACCAGCCCTTTGAGGAAAAAACTGAAGAAACCCACCTGAGGATGTGTAATTTGTGAAACTCAGCCTGTGTATTGGTATCACCATCCTCTCTAACTTCATCCAGGGTAGAGAATAAATGGAAAATTAAGGTTAAAACAGAAATTAGAAACTTCAAAATAGTTAAGATCACGAATTACACATTATCTTCAGGAGCCCAATCATCCAAGAAACAAAGGATGACTAACGTACCAGAGGGTTCCGCTGAGAGATCAAGCATAACTCGACGCAGCAGCGCTGAGTCGACGCTCTTCTCGCCGCCCGATTTTTAAAATATTTCTCCAATTAATCATAAAAATAACCGAAATCGGTGGCTTTAAGAACGCCAAAGAAAATCCTACTGTACCAAGAACAAGGATCGTTATATTTTCATCAAAACCTGCACATTCTTCCGAGCCGCAAATACGAATCGAACGTTCAACCGGAGCAATCTCAAAATCAAATCTTGGGATTCGAAATTCAAATTTTGAATGCACTTGTAAATTGTAATACTGAAAGTGGTAATTTATTCTAAAAAGGCTTACTTGGGCCTTAAGGTTTTTAACGGGATAAGGTTGTATGGAAATAATGTGCCGAAATACTGTTTATTTTCCTTTAAATATATATTTTTATTTTTTAAAATTAAATTAAAATATAACTTTTAATAATAAATATATTTATAAAATTTATAATTTTGTTTTAATAATATAAATATGTAATTTTAGGTAAAATTAGACCGTTTTGAATCGAAATATTAAAAATGAGTACGAATCAATGAAAATAAATGCAATCAAAATATTGAAATATAATACATACAAAGATATAAATTTTAAAAAAATAATGTTTAATCGTCGAGATGATCGAAATTTAAAATATTAAAATTAAAACGTAATATTTTTTGATAAATTGAATAGTAAACAAATAAATATGATGAGATAGAAAAATAAAATGAAATTTGGAGAGATAAAATTATGTAGATGAAAAAGAAATAAAAATGATGTGGATAATGAGAAATTTTAGAAGTGTAAAGAAAATATGATGTGGATGTGAGAGAATGATGATGTGTAAATAGCTTTATATGGCGGAAATGATTTTTGGCGTGAACAAAGTTACAAATAACCTAAGGCCATTCAACAACACACATATGATGAGGAGCCTTCAACAACGTGGTAAAAAGAAATTATAAGAATTTTCAATTTTGAATAATGAATTGTCTATATAAATTTTCATAAATTATCAAATTATGAAATGCTCTCATTTTTTCGATTCCAATAAAATTGATCCCAAAACCTTCCCGAATCCCGATAACGATCAAATAGTGTTACGACATCATGCGCAAATATGTGAAATAAATGCATTTAATAAAAAATTTGTATGATTTAATAAATTTGAATCTCAATATTTATTAATTTTGATTCAAATTTTTTGAAACAAAACTAGTTATTATATATCGAATTTACCAAATTTCAGAAATATTAAAAACCATTTTAGCTAAAGCAATCAAAATATAATAATTATAAATGGATGATATTTGCCGGTGATCCTTCAACTTTCGGGTGGTGTAAAGAGTATGCCCTCTAAGTTACGAAATTGCAAATATGACATCTCAAGTTAACAAAAATATGTAAATATGACACCTCAAGTTAATAAAAATATGCACATATGACCCTCCAACTTTAATTAAATGTATGTACGACATTTCAAGTAAACAATACCGTTTAATATTGACCATCTACGACATTATTATTGTTTTACGTCCGGATGCACATTTCTCGAACTTGAAGTATCAATTTGTATATTTTTTTCATATAAAAGACTTATTTGCATAATTTGTGAATATTGAGAACGAATACTGCCAACGAAAAATGTTTGCAAACTTAACGGAAAATCATGTGCTAAATACCAGGAGTAAAAAACAAACGGTATTGATAACTTGATAGGTTATTCCTGCAATTTCATAAGTTTGAGGACATAGCATTTACACCGCTCGTAAATTTGGGAGCTATTTATACAATTTTCTCAATTATAATTGTCAAATTAAACTCTAAATTTGGGAAACAAGCCAAAATTCTAGACTAAATATTTTCTCATTAATTTTATTAACTTAACCAAACAAACGCCTTACACAAAATATAAACGTATTGTTGTGAATTGTTATACGTGTGAAGATCTATTTAGCCAAATTTGTGAAGTGATATACAATATTTTCATACGGGTCCGGTGTACCGTTTCGATCTGAATGGATATAGGACGGGTATGAAAACATGGGTATAAATCAATAGCATTGATTTGGTAATTATATTTGTCAAATTCAGGTCGTAAAATGGATTGGATCATTGGATATCTTTTGCTCTTTTGACCACCCAGTTGAAATCCAGCGTCTGAAACTTCAATAAACTCTGATCTCTTTTCTTTTGGTTTACTGGGATTTCTTTAGCTTCCGCTTTGAAGGAGATGTGGGGTTCAGGCGGTAGATTTTATTGGGGAAGAAGGGAAAATAGGGAAATTGAAGGAGTAGTTGTGTTGTTTGCATGGTTATCAAGTCAGGATAAGCATCTGAAGCATCATGTTGATTTCTACACTTCTCTTGGATGGAATTCCCTCGTCTGTCATTCCCAATTCCTCAATTTGTAAGCTCTCTCTTCTTCTTAACTTTTAAGTGCTGTTAAATATATACCTAAATCTCTTGTGTTCTTTGTTTCATCGAAGGGTAATTGGGTTTTATTTGCAGATTTTTTCCAGATAACGCTGCAATCTTGGCACTGGCAATCATTAATCAACTTCTTCAAGTTAGTCTTATTGACTCATAAACCCTTAATGATGGGATTTGTGTACACTGCAAATTCATACAAATTGAAACTTGAGATTGTGTTTGGATTTTGCTACCTTGTGTGTTGAGATTGTCTTTTGAATTGATGAAGCTTTATCATGGGATTAGTAATACTTTTAGTCACAGAAGAAGTGTTAAGAGTTACCACATTGCGAGTCTAAGTTTGTGATGTTACGGAATTGGTTCTATGATTTATTGATCCATTTCGAGCTTATCGAGTCCTGAAAGAATGTTTTTGTTATAGGTTAGGTTAATGCATTTACAGCATTTTTCTTTGTGTTTTCAGATATATATTCGGGCAAACGATTTCGTAATTATATTATTGCTATACATTGATTTTTATTTACACTCTTGATCAGGAGCTAAAACTCAGACCATGCCCTGTTGTATTTGCATCTTTTTCTGGTGGTCCTAAAGCATGCATGTATAAAGTTCTTCAGGTAACATATTATCTCAAATCAACATTTTTTCGGCACAAAGTATTCTGCATTACGTTCACTCGAGCCTGCGTTTTTTTAGATACTCGAAGGAAAATGTGAAGGGCGTGTTTATCTGGTAACTACAATTTCTCTTCTTGCAATAAGCATCATGATTCCTTTATACATTATTTCATTTGAAGGATGAGTATCGGCTTGTTAAAGACTGCCTTTCGGGTTACATTTTCGACTCTACTCCGGTTGATTTTGTTAGCGACTTGGGCACTCGGTTTGTTCTTCATCCATCTGTTCTTAAAATTTCAAGGCCTCCACCTCTAGCCTCATGGATCGCACGTTGTGTATCTTCATGTCTAGATGCACTCTTTCTAAGCCATTTTGAATCACAACGTGCTGAATATTGGCAGACCCTTTACTCCACAACTGTAAGTCTCAATACGAAGTTACATATAATTCATATATTCTCATCATTCATTCATTTGTATTAGACTACGAAATCTCCGTATCTCATATTATGTTCCGAGGATGATGATCTAGCTCCGTACCAAGTTATCTACAACTTCGCATCACGGCTTAAGAAACTTGGAAGCGATGTTACTTTTGTTCATTGGAAATCTTCGCCTCACGTCGGTACGTCGTTTAATTCGAATAACCAAACTTTGTTACGGCCTACAGGTTCTAACATACGTTCTGAATTAGGACACTTTCGGCGACACTCGGAGGATTACAAGGTTGCTGTAACTGAACTACTTGAGAAAGCTGCTGTTATTTACTCTCAAAGAAAACAGAAGCTTGATGTGATGAAAGCTACATCAGGTAAGATTCCTGATAACTCAAGCGATGTGAGAAAAGCAGCAGAAAGTTCAAGTTCCGGGTTCACCGGAATGGGTGTTGATAATTCTTTTATTGCAAGTTCGTCGGAGTTTTATAGCATTTACAGTGAGCAGGAGCTTTTTTCTTTCTCCGTTCCACCGGAGAAGTTGATCACCGATGGTGTTCTAGGAAAGATTCTCTTCGAAAAATCTGTTCCTAGAAATGTTGAAGATTGGGATTTGGGATCTAGACGAAGATATCAACATTTTAATCCCATAAAATGCATGCGTAGATCAAGATTATGAACATGGGGGAGCCATGTTGATGTAAATATATTAATAAAGATTGATCTGGAGATGTTATTTACATATTTTATATTTTAATTTAATCTACACGAATATTTTGATCTTAATAATGTATTCATTAATTATATCGTATATAACATTTTAAATATTCTTGCTTTTTATATTGTCAAATACCAATAATAGGTTTGTTTGGTTTAGTTTTTTAAAATTGCGGTGTGGTGAGGTAGTGTGAGGTGTAGTGGGGTGTGGTGAGATATGATGATCGTGAGTTTTTAAGTATGTTTGATAAAATTACGGTATTATAATCGTGATTTATATAAAAATACTAATATACCGTTATATATATAATAATAATAAATATAATTATATTATAATTAATAGAAGTAAAAGTAAATGAGTCTTTTCCAAAATAATGATGAAGCCACAACTGGTTTTAATAGCTGTGATGATATCGCAATTTTTTAACGATTATCACATCGCAATTAAGTTTGTGTTTTGCGTGCATTAAAAAAATCACGATTTGACTATCTCACCGCACCTCACTGCACTTTTAATCGTGGTACCAAACAAACTCAATATAATACCACTTAAAACATAAAAGCCAACCCTCTCCTCTTTATGTGTAAAATAAATTTAAAAAATGGTGACATGTAGGACCCTAAAAATTAGTTAAATACTAGTTAGATCCATGGATTGGTTTGAGTTGATTTGATAAAAAAATAAAATATATATAATTTTAAAAAACATTAGCTCATATATAACATATTCATACTCTATTTTGAGCAAAATATCACAAGAATGGAAATTTCTATACCTTTATGATACTCAATTGGGAGCAAAAAAAGTTAAATACTAGTTTTAACCGATATTTTGCCTTAAAATGATTTTTGAATCCCATGAATGATTTTGTGTAACCAAATATTCGTTACGAATCGAACTGGTTGCCACACCGAGTTATAAAAACACTGAGTAATCCTATTTGAGTTCACATTCATCCGAGGCTTTTCCCTTTTCCCTAATGCTACAAGATTTGGAACATAATTTCAAGCTCTTCAAATTTTTCATAAACGCAAGCGTTACTTACAGTCTTAGCAAACTCTTTGAACTTTACATCATCTAAACTCACTCAATATGCAAAATAAGAAAGATTTATAGCAATTTTTATTGATAAGAGGTACTGAACAATTGTTTGATTGTGTTAAAAATTATGGAATTTTTTATATATCTCTTAAGAATTTTTTATGAAGATAAAATATCATCATTGGACTATGTTTTGAATGCAACAATTTATTGGATCAACCCTACCTAACACATACCATTCATCAAGTTTGAAGAAAGTTGTGTACGAAGGTGATAGAATTGGTTTCAAGTAAAGGTTATGGTGATCACATTAGATGTTTGGATAAGATGTTACAATTTGAAGAAGGCATATGCATCTTTGGATAAACTCTTGCATTAGAAGCAATCAAAAGACATAAACTCGGATTGGATTTAACATCATTTGAGAATTTGAACATGGAAGAACTTAGAAAGGAATAGAACATCATAAAAAAAGTCTATGTTTTAGTTTAAGTTAAATGTCATAACATAAGTTGTTTTGTACTTGGTATTACTTAATTTACAATAAGAATCGATCAATTTTGTAATGATTTTCTTAATATTAATTGTTTTAAACTATTCAATTACGTTTATTTAATCGTCCAATCTCGAAAAGATTGAACATATGATACGAACGTTTCAATCGAATGTTCCATTTTTAAAATCTTGATAATTTTAGGATAAAATATACAACTAATGATTAAATTTAATAAATATGAGATGAGACGGTTATTTTGCAGATATGCCCACTGCAAAATAGAGCATTTGCATATATACACATCTGTCTCTTTAACATCTCACCCGAAAAATAGTGTGGATGGATATATATGTAAATACCCACTTTTACGGTGGGTATTTCAGCAATTCAGCGGAGATAAGACTAACAAAAGTATGGGTAGACTGGTAGTTGATTTTGAGGGCGATGGCCTCTCTATTTGGCTAGCTACTTGTGTCTTGGCCACTTTCTAATAACTACAAATTTTATTTTTTCAAATATAACCAATAAATATTTTATTGTATTAAATACAAATTAAATTGAGACATGATAATGTTACCTTAGGCACAATGTTTTAGACTATACCTAACATAGTACGCATGTGCTTGACATCAATTTCGATGTCCAAACATAATTTTATTCCACTAATTATAAATATATCATGACTTTTCAATGTTTTTATACTCATCAATAATATAAATATGAAAAGCAAAATATCAATTCTTTGACCTTGCAGCTCGTAATTTTCTTAAAATATCAATGAAGTTATTGTGATCGTAGTGTTTTCATATACGATTCATTCCTTATGCCACATTTTCATTAGGTCATTAAAATATTATATATTTTAATATTATTAATTATTATCTAAAAATATTATAATTATTATATTTTTAAATTTAGAATTATTATAATTATATTATATATTTTTTTAAAATAAAACTATTGAACCGGCTGCCCATCAACCCGGTATGACTTGAAAATACAAGTTGCATCTATATATACGTCAAGCTTCGACTGATTTGCATAGCTGAAAAACGGACCTAAAATGGAGATGGATTTCAGCGTCGCCGTCGCAGTCATGGCAGTGATACTCCTGTCGTTGATTCTCCGATTTGTTTTTAAGCCTAATGGATCTGATAATTCTACGTCCGGGAGGAAGATAGATCCGCCGCAAGCAGGTGGAGGTCGACCATTCATCGGTCATCTCCACCTTATGACTGGAACGACGCCGGAGAAGCTACCTCACTTCATGTTAGCGGACTTAGCAGATAAGCATGGACCAATCTTCACAATTCGAATTGGTGTTCATCCAGCACTAGTTATCAGCAACTGGAAATTAGCTAAAGAAATTTTCGTCGCTAACGATATGGCGGTGCTCTCAAGGCCGACGTTAATAGCGGCGGAACACTTAGGTTACAACTCTGCTATGTTCGCTTTCGCTCCATACGGACCGTACTGGAGGGAGATTCGGAAGTTAATCACCGTTGAGCTTTTATCCGGCCGGAGAATCGAGCAGTTGAAACATGTTAGGGTTTCTGAAATTGATGCATGTATCAAGGAGCTTTATCAGCTATGGAGTCAGAACTTGAACTCATCTGGACGGTTAATGGTGGAGTTAAAGCGCTGGTTAGGTGACCTAAATCTGAATATTCTCGTCAGAATGGTCGCCGGAAAGAGATACTTCGGTACAAGGAACGACGTAAAGAGCGAGAGGTGTAGGAAGGTGTTGAATGATTTCTTTCTTTTACAAGGAACATTTACTCCGGCAGATGCTCTACCGTATCTCCGGTGGCTAGATTTGGGCCGGTTGGAATTAAAAATGAAGGAAAGTGGGAAGGAGCTAGATTCTCTCGTCGGAGAATGGCTGACGGAGCACCAGAGAGAAAACCCTAGTGACAATAAGAGGGAAGATTTCATGCATATGATGATTGAGCTCATGCAGAAAGAAGACAAGCATCGCCAATTTGATTCTGATACTATAATCAAATCAACATGTTTGGTACGAAAATTCAAACTCGAATCAAATAAATTACCATGATACCCTTCACTCTTATAAACCTATTCCATTAGGGTTTGATCGCAGGCGGAAGCGATAGCCCGACGGTGATGCTTACATGGATACTCTCAATGCTCCTAAACCACAATGACGTATTGATAATAGTCCAAGAAGAACTCAATAAGGTGGTCGGAAAAGGAAGACGAGTAACAGAAGCTGATCTTCCTCATTTAGAATACCTAAACGCCGTCGTAAAAGAAACATTCCGGTTATATCCTCCCGGTGCATTAGGTGGCCAACGAGTGTTCACTCAAGATTGTAACCTTGAAGGATTCCATATTCCAAAAGGGACAAGACTCATAGTTAATTTATGGAAGTTGCAACGAGATCCACAAGTTTGGAGGGATCCATTAGAGTATAGGCCGGAGAGATTCTTGACGTCCCACAAAGGGATCGATGTTAAGGGCCAAGATTTCGAGTTGACACCATTTGGAGCAGGACGACGGAGCTGTCCAGCGATCAATTTCGGGCTTCTTATGGTGCAGTTGATATTGGCTAACTTTTTGCAGGCATTTGAGTTTTGTAGAGTGGGAGATGAGTTGATTGATATGTCTGAAAGCGCAGGATTGATAAACGCTAAGGCTACTCCACTTGAAGTTCTTCTTGCTCCAAGATTACCTCCAAATCTCTATTGAGAGATTCTACGATAAAAAAGTGATTTGTATTGTTGTTTATTGTATTCATTTATCTTTTAAATCATGTTTGTCATTACGGTATGATATGGTAGCATTTTAAAGGGTTTACTCGATCTAATCCCGATTAGGGATGCGCTTCGAACTTGAAACACGACATACCAGAATGGATTGGGTTATGTACAGCCTTTAAAATTGGGTCTTGGATTAGACCAGAACCAACTCGAATCCGACCCGTGTGCATCCCTAAACCTGATAACATCTAAATTTAAAACACATAATTTGGTGGCATTAGTTAAATGTAAGAGTAAAGTGTTTTTCCCTGTCCTTGAATCACTAAAATGACTATCTTGTGGGTACCAAAATGGGTGAATTACACTCAAACGCACTGATCATTCCATTTTCGAGTCGAATGAGTACCTTGTTTTACAATCGGATCATCCTACAAATCCTTGTCCATGTTTTCGAACTACCAGTTCGTTCCACTTAAACCGAGAAACATAAACTAACAACCCCTTGCCCATGTCAATATATTCATCTATGCAGATATGCATGATCATGTATTATAATTGAAAAGCGTTTTCTTCACAAGGATTGTACCTGACCCAAGAGAAGCTGCATATTTTTATCTCCATCCATCGTTGAAAGGCAACATACCTAGAGTGCATACAAGTGAATCTAAACAAATGATGGAGTGATCACGATATGTAATAGATTTAATGGTAAATAGTAGTTGAAAAGTGAATCTAAGAGCACGCTGTAAGTTGTAAGTGAAAGGAATTGGTCGTTGATTTGAGGCCAAAATATTGTCTTGGCTTGTTGTGATGTACCTCAAATCTTCACCGATCGGACGTCATTTTGGCCGAAAGCAGTCCCACAACCAGGACATCTGCGGTGACGGATTTCTAGATTTCTCTGTATGCACTGGTTGCAGAATAGATGAAAGCATTTTACTATCACAACCTGCAAATATTCAGACAATGTAAAACTGGTAGGGGGAGAAATAGACAAGTGAAGCAACGAAACCTCCTTTGGACGATCGGAACAGACACCACACTTGAGTATAGCTTTGCAGTCTTTTATCTCATCCTGAAGTTTTTGTATTGCAGCTTCGCTAGTCGCTGCGTTCAGTTCATCGACTGTTCTATTAACCTCCGTCACTTCCTCGTCTAGCTTCTTTCTCTCGACTCTGCACGTTTTTATCTAGTCAAAAGCACGTCTAGCTGATTGCATAATGAAATTGGTATTGAGATATCACCTTTCATTCTCTAATTCTTTTTTAATATCATCCAGTTTTCGCTGAATCTGCTCATGCTCTTTCTCTGACACTGTTACAGCTGATTTCAGCATTTTAAGTTCCTTCTCTGCATCTGCTAATTCCCATTTTGCAGATTCGAGTTTCATGGATATACGCTTTTCTTCTTGGATAGAACTCGGAAACTCCGGGAGGTAAACCTTCATCTGCAAGTTAAGCATGCTTGAGTCCTGCGACTCAGTTTGATAAAACTGGGATTTTCATGGTGAATTACCTGCTCCTCGTTTTGTGCTATTCTCAACTTTAATGTGACAAGAGATCCATTAAGCTGCTGAAGATGGTTTTCCAATCCTTTCTTCTCCATGAGTAACTTATTTTGCGATTGTTTCGCCTTCACACTATCAGAAACGAGCTGCAGAAGAATAATCAAATGATACAAAATAATGAGAAACAATGAATAAGACACCATAATGAAGCTGAAGCAAAGGTAACCAGCTAGCCAGCCAAGAGGAGAAACCTTTATATTGTACTCATTTCTCTCAGTCATCTGCTGGAGCAAATGCTGGTTTTGAGTCTGCATGTCTTCATAAGCTTGACCAATAGTCTGAAATTATTGTTTTACATGATAAGCAAGAGTTTCCATATAAATGTAATAAAATATGAAAGTCGTCATCACCTCAATCTCAGATATATATGACTCTGCCTCCCCTTCTGTAATTGTGATAGCTTCTTTCAACTCTAAAACTTCTCTGCACAAAGATTCGTTACATTCAGCAACAGTTTTGACTTGCTATTGAAATTGTAATAGTACACGAAAAAAGAGTCAGAGGCGGGGTTAAGGGTACACACCTATCGGAAGCATCTAGCTGAGCCCTTAGTTCTGCTATCTCAGCTTCAGCAACAGATAGCCTCTGTTGGCATATTGCTTCAGCCTCATGAGCTGCTCTTACCCTGAATTCTAAGCTATGTTCATCAAGAGCAGTCCTCAAAGCTTCAGCTTGAGCATGAGCTTGCCTTTCTGATTCTTTGATCACTGCCAAATCTCTACCACACAAAAATTTGTGTGAAAATTCCACGGTTTACCAATTAACTCAATAATGCGCAAATATAGATTAATCTATTCTACGTGTCTTTTCAAGAAAAGAAATATGTTAGCGTACCTATTATTGTGCATTTGCTTATTCAGCATATCCCTGAAAATTTCCAGCTCTTGCTTTTCATTCTGCATTTTTTCTGCCTGATAAAAGAGCTCAAGGGTAAATGCTTAAAATCTAGGAGATTCAAAATAATAATAAAGAAAACATACAATAGCTGTCAAACTCTTGATCTCCTCTGTCAGTTGAGCATATTCAGTGACTGAATTCTGCAATTCTGTGGTCTGATAACAAAAACTAAAGCTTTGAAAGCTAGAACAGAAAAGGCAAATAATCTAATAAATTAGCACTAGGGCCAATGAACACGAACTTGCTAAAAATTGTGCATCAAAAAATACAGAACGAGTGGGAGCTGCGTAAAAGTAACTTCCAGTCAACACCAGAATAATACAAGCTTCATTTATTGGAACAATACATTTCAAGAAATGATATCTGCAATTATGGAAATGCTTTTACGACTTAAACCTAAGTTATTTACAGGATAGGAAAACCTTGCCTTTGCATCAAGTAGGATATTGAGAGACTGGGTCTTCTCTTGTAAGGAAGTTGCCTCGTCAGCTTTTTCTTTCCACTTCTTTACTTGGCTTTCCATCATGCCCATCTCCTTCGACAAAGCTGATGCCATCACCTGAAACTCTTCTTTGATATCTCTTCTCTCTGAAAAAAGAGCAATAAATGTACAATAATATATTTAAAACTATGCAGCATTGGAAATCTGTTGGCATCAACCTGAATCTTGTACAGTTTCTTCCAGAATTCTCTCCATCTCATTTTTCTCAATAACACAGACTTGAAGTAGCTTCTGTAGTTCTTCGACCCTTGACTCAGAACTACTAATTGTAGTACTTGCAGAATCCACAGCTTCTGATTTTGCAATTACATCCTTCTCTCTTCGCATGACGATAGGCCGTTCAGCCTTAAATTTTGATTACACGTCATAAGATGCCGTTTGAATTACAAAAAATTCTATGAAGGTTAATTACATACCTGCAAAGACTCTACTAGGGATCTATAGCGTTCAGATTCAGTAATCCAGTGCTGAAGCTGATCATTCACCAAGGAGTAAGGGCGAGATGCATAGACATACTTGTCCCCATTCAGTTCATTCTACAAAAATGTTATATCTAAAATCAAGATATTTAGATAAATAAAAAATTTGGTCTATAAGTAATATACTACAGTTAGCAACCTGAAGGTCTTGTAGCTGCTTAGACAAAATCAAGTTGTCCTCCTGAGCATCTTTAAGCTCAGAAAGCCGATCTTCTGCCAACACCTACATCACATTCAATTTTATAGAATTACAACTTAGTTCAATACATCCCTTCAAATAAAAAAAGTTCAATACACAACCAAACAGAGGTAGAGTAATCAAGATTCAATGAAATCAAGCCATTGGACAGAAACCTTCATCTCCTCAATAGATTCTTTACTTTCTCGTAAGCATTTTGACCTTTCAGCTGGATTTTCAGGAGAGACTGTTCCATTTAGAGCACTAGGAAGTATAGGAATAGGGATCGGAACGTGCATCCCAGGAGCCCCATCCTTTTGCATTTTCATGTTCACTAGTTTTCTTCTACTTTCTTCAAGATCCACTACTGTTTCTTCAAGTTCTCCTTTAAATATAGTAAGAATGACAGATTAAACACACGCTTAGATATCAGACCACGTCAAAATAGAAAGCTTCAAATCCTAATCTGCTGATTTATGACACAAAACACTTCCTGAAAAATTAACAGCGTTAAAGTGCCTTTTCACATTTACACAAAACACGAAATACAATACCAGTGAGTCGTTTAATCTCTAAGTGATCAACTGAATGGTTGCTAATGAGAGCATGAATCTCATCCGCATATTGTTTGCGCTTAAAATAAAGCAGATTCATGACCTCATGCAGGTGACTGACCTCCTCCTTGATCAAATCATCAAGCTTATGCAATTGGACAGCAACATCTGAAAAATCAGAAAGAATTTGAATCAAAGAATGCAAATATTATAAACACCAGTAATATAGTGCATATAAGCATAATGTCAAGTACTTATTTATCCATGCACAAAGTATTAAAATTTAGCTTCAACGTCTAGAACTCAGAACCTTCAGCAGATGGCTTCTCCAGCAATATCTGCGCTATGCCCTCAAATTTTGTTCTTTGAGAATGAATATTTTCTTCAAGAAATTCCATCAATTCTCTAGTAGAATTATGTCGTAATTGAAGAGCCTCCTTGACATAGATAGCGGAATCATTTTCCCTTATGTCTTTGATCTCACCTACTTGAAGTAACCTACAAAGAAATATATCCTCCACAGGACAGGATGGAACAGAGCCTATATTGCTGTCAGCATCTAGCAGACTAAGAAATATTCAAATCTGTGTGGTTGAATGTACTAAATGGAAATGCAATTTTTTTACAAAAATTACCACGTGAAGATTCTGCATGATCCAGACGTTGAAAAGCACTTGTACCAGCACCGAGTTGAGCACCAAGTAGAATTATGTCGTCAGTCAACTACAAAATTTACCAATTGACTAGTTATGATGGAGAGTGAAAAATAATTGATAAAAAATAATAAAAACATGTGTAATACAACCTCATTCCACATTTTATTGATTTTTATCAACACTTCATCATATGAAGTTTGCTTCTTTTGTAATTCAATAATTTTGGATTCAAGATCGTGTAAGTTTAGTTTTTGCACATCTAACTGCTGCACAAGAATCTGGTTTTGCTGCTGAAGAGCTGTGCCATCAGCCTATCAGGAAACAAAACGAAAAGGTTACCTAGTTAATGCATAGTAGACAGTTAAGCACCAAGATGAAAAATTTATCAGGAAACCAAATAGAAATTTTAGAGAAGAAGCATAATACAAAGAAACATGATATGATAAATATGCTGTGATTAAAAAAAGAACAAGAAAACATCAAGGAGATATGGATGTTAGCCTAAAATAGTAAAAATTCTATACTCCCTCTCATACCAAGAAGTAAAATACTGTTGCAAGTAATCTGCCCCAAAAATCATAACTCAGTATCAGAATATACAATAGCTTCCAAGTGATCCGACATTCAGCTCAAAACAGCATCTTCCAAAATAAACCTCATAATTGATATTCATGGTCTGAAATACATATTCACTACAGCCTATCATTAAAGAACTCTCATCTTTATAGTAACACCATCACTAGTAATTCTAATTGTCAAAACCATTAGTACATTGCCCAACACAGCAAACCAACTTTCCATATATATATATATAGATACTAATTTCTAATGCTTGCTTCTAACGAGAAGCAAACCAATAGACGAGGAAAATAAAAACCTTTATCAGAGACCTTCCCATTAAAAACCAAATAAACAACCGAATATATGCACAGTACAAGGAACATCACAACATCAAATAAGCTACAATTTCAAAAAGTGGCAGAACACCAATCAACAAAATAAATAGCACGCATAAAATTCTTACACGTCTGTCGTCGTCCGGGGGAGGAGAATGGGAGCGTCGAGCCATTAACGTATCGTGGTTCTCAAGTTGACGGCGCTTTCGCTGTGGCTCTTCCTCTTGTTCCATTTAAGGCAAAAACGGCCCGCCCCCAGATTAATTCAATTTATGTGAAACCATTGCCCCCAATCATTCAGTACAATCTTCCAATAAGAGATGGAATTGCCCTGTCTTCAAGAAGAGAAACAACCCATTCAAGTACAATCAACCAAGCAGCAGACAACCACCCGACTAAGTATGATAGAGGGAAAAGGGAACAAAGCAGAATAGGTCACTGAAGAACGATAATGCCAAAGGCTCAACAAATGACGATCATCTTCCAATTTCCCTTTTTTAGTCACCCAGGTCCCATTTGCAATTTCTTTTTGTTTTGTATTTACTATTTATTATAAAAAGGGACCAAATTTTATAAATAATTATAGAATACGTTCAAATGTATTTTTTAGAAGAAAAACGCATTCCAATCTGTTTTTCTTACAAGGGTGAATGCGCTTTTAAACATAGAACCAAGCAAAGTGAATGATCATTCCTACCAACAATATGTAATAACATAGTTGTTACATAGCAGTGACTACACTAACAGTAGTCCAAAATCTTTGAGTAACAGTAAGTGATTCATTCATTTAACTCCGACAGACGCCATTAGATCATCATACTCTGGATCACCATCACTTTGATTCAGTGCTGGTCTACTACTACTCATCAAACTTGGTGCTGTACCAGGAAATGGATCATATGCTTGCTGGTTTCCCATCATCCCACGAAAAGTTCTTCCTGGATGAACTGCTTGTCTATGCATCTGTGGAGAAGCAAATCTTTGTCCCGAATGGAAATTCATCTGACTTCGAGGGGTCACAGGAACAAATGGCCGTTGTTGTGGCATTCCAGGTCTTGGTGGTGGTGTTCCTGCAAAGAATGTAACATCACTCATTTGAGGCCTTAAGAGAGGAGGATGCCTCAAATCATGTGGCATAGGCCTTCTTGCAAATAGAGATTGTCCTTGAAAAGGTGGCATTGATTGAAGCCTGCCTTGCCAATGCTGAGGATGGCGGTATGTCTGGAAAGTGAAATCATTTGAACTTGGTTGCAGAGGTCTTGGTATAGCTACCTGTAAAAGAATCAATCATTGCAATTCAAGAACAAAGCTTGAGTTCGAGAGAGTTAGTTTATGTACCTTGAAAGGTGGAGGAGGAACAGGTCCAAATGAAGCTCGAGTAAAATTCTGTAATGGTTGTCCAAATGAAGAAGTTGAAGGCACAGACTCCGATCCCACTAATGGACGCAATGGCAAGAAGCTACCTTGAGACTGTGGAAATAATCTAGACTCAGCAGGAAAAGTAACTGGTGGGCGAATCATTGGTATTACAGGTGAAGACTGAGATGGTGTTGAGGATAAAGGTGGGGGTATTCTAAGTGGGACTTGAGAATTTCTCAGTGGGGGTTCTTGTTGCATGTGCAGAACATGAGGCAGCTGGGAGGGTCGAGGAAGAATTAAGGAAGAAGATACTGAAACAAAACTTGGAGGCAAGTTTGAAGGGTTGTTTAAAGGGACAGGAGAAATTTCAAGAAAAGGGATTCCTCTTGGAGTAGGATTTGTACTGGGAACTAACATTCCAGACTGTGAATGTGGTGGTGGTGCAGCTTGATTAGGCCATGGCTGAGAATAAAATGGAAATTGACCTTGCAAGGTTCCAGTTGAAGGCACAGCGGGTGTAGGGGTTGCTACGGAACTCACTGGGCTAATGTTGTCGTCGGGTGTAATCGAGACTGAATTGGTTGTTGATACAGATTGTTGTACCTATGAGGGGAAGTTAAATTAATAGGAAGAAAGAAAAAGAAGCATAAAAATGTGAGTGGAAAACATACTGAAACTGGGGTGACTAGCAGTTCAACCAAAACCACAGCAGCATCAGTTTTGTGGAATGAGTCTGCTGATATATGAACATAAAGCTCTTCAAAAGCATTGCGTATTTCTTTTCCATCTGCAGAAGTAATTTCAACCTGAAATTATATTAAGAGGAGTAAGTAAAAGGCAAGGGCAATAAGAGTGGCCAGCCTTCTAGAGAAAATTACCTTTGCCCCTGTATCAGCTCTTATGCCGTAGACTTTTATTTTGGCTCCAGTTTCCTGGTAAGCATTTTTTCCAAAAACATAAAGTAAATAGATCACACAGTATTGACAAATAACTGCAAGAAAATACCTTTTCTAATCTTTTTAAAGTATCATTTGCAAGGCCAAATATTGAACCAATGAAATTATAGCCGGGATGCTCTTTGAACTGCAAATAAGAAACAACAAATATTTACTTGTAACCTAAACAAATGCCACCTATTTTTATGTAAATAACCAATAACTTTTTCCAAAATTTCAACGTATCTAATTTACAGAACTTCTTAACCATGTTTTTCAGTTTTAAAGCATAATAAGAGCCCTAGCAGTACGAGGAAAGTACCCCTACTCACAGGAATTTGAACTTTTGCTTCTTTCATCAGTGGTTTGTAGTCAGCTGGAGCCTTGTATGATGGATTGAGCTTCATCAATTCACCTGTAAATTGATGCATAAAGTTAAATGATTTTAAAATAGGAATGCAAACTATATTCTTGACCCTACCAATAATTTCACGCCTTTCAAGTACCAGCAGTTCTGATTCCTGATATCAATATGGCTCAGTTAGTGTAACATGGAGGTAAATAATACAGAAGTAAATATATCTGATGCTAATATGGGCAAACCTCATTGCTAAGATAAAGATCTGATCTTTTCCCAATCTTTGATTCATTTGCAGAAAATGAATCCTCGTTATCCTCACTTTCCGGGGTTCCTATAGCCAGTTGTTCTGATATTTGATTGATCCGAGCCTGTCCATATTGTGTAAAACGAACATCATTTTGGCCCCAGAAGTAGAAGTTCACATCAGCAAAAAATTAAGATAATTTATCCTTATTTTCAAAGTTCTCAAATAACAACCACTATAGTAAATATTCCAAGTTTTGGGGACTACAGGTGTAGTATCCTTGGATGTGAATCCTAATTCAAATGCTGTCAAAAGGCAATTCCAAGATAGTATATAGATAATTTTTTAATAATATGTAGATGAACGAAAATTTGAGACCATGTATGGCAAGAAAAATATGTAAATCTTACGTGCCTGATATGCCAGTGCTCTGCCCTTTCGAACACTGGACTCTAGTGTTAAATCAGGTCCCCATTTGGTTTCCCTTTGAATCACATTTACAGCTTCATCATTTAAAAGCTTAGCATCATACTTTTTAGATCCTCGAAATAAAGGAACCAATGAACCCGATAGCTTGTTTTTTGGGATAACAAATCCTGCTTTTCTAATAAAAAACGATGTCTTCGAACCAGCTGGTGATACTTTGGATTTAGGAGGACTTGGCCCAGAGGTCTGGACTTTCCCACTCACATGATCAGCCTCCACAACCATCGTGATCTGCAGATGCTTCAATCAGTTGCAATATAAAATGATGACCGTGCAGGGGAATGGGTGAGGCACACAAGCTTCAGAAAAAATTAATGCAATCAAAGACCAAAAATTACCTAAATTTCGTTGTTTGTTAGTAATATGAAAGAATTTCTTTGAACCAAAAGATCACAGATCAATCCGCATATGCTCGACTGAAACTTTCTCACTTCTTCCTCTTTTTTGAGAAGTTTCCAGTCCAACAAGCGCCCTTATACTTGCAGATTTTTCGAGATGCTTCAACTTTCTGCCTACCACGTTTTCCAAAGAATAACTTAGAAACAACATTGAGCACCAGAATAGTTTACCCAAAACTCAGACTGGCTAAGTTCCATTCAATAATTCAACATAAAAAACACCAAAAAAATATCAAACTTCCATTTCCTAATCCTAAACTGCAGCATACTTCAAATACAAAATCATCACGACTCCTTCTATTTGATCCATACAATATGTCCCAATACTATTTTGCCTCAAAGGACTGGAATACTTAGCTACCAACGGAGAAAAAAAACGTTAATGAAGAGAAATCAGGATACCGAAAAGCAAACGTGGCCAGCGGAATTCTTCGCTTCCGAGTTTTGCTCCAGATTTCGCCTCCAGATTGCAACAACAAGCCCAAAAACAATGAAACCAAGCATTAAATTGAATCAAAACCCAAATAGAGGCCCATTTACCCGATCATTAGTCATTACAGATTTTCTTCAATAAAATTTATTCCAAATATCTCTTTTAATTTATTCTTTGTTACATTCATCAAGTAAGTTATACTTATCTTTCTAGCATACTTGATACGATTCATGACACGATATTATTCACGATTCTCAGTCTGCTGCTCTTTAAGTAAGTTTATGTTTATTATTATGTTATTATTAAGATTATATAATCTAAATTTTTTATAAGTTAATATTACCATGATATATGATAAATTATGGGCAAATGATATTTAAAGTTTCTAAAGTTCAAGAACAATGTGATTATGGCATAAGCTTGGAGATGATAAAGCAATAAATTGTACCAAGTTCACAAGTATCATCAAATCTTTCATGCTTTCTAAATTGAAGAAATTTTCGAATTATCGTATCCCGATCACCGCAAAAAATTCGATCTGCTTACCTCTATCATGCTTGTAGCACTTGACAGTGAACAATGTGACTCTTCAATCCACTCCTCCCAGCAATACTCAACCACAAGTTAGTGAAAATATTGTTCTTAACATGAGCTTTACCCGCATCGATATTTTCCCAGATTCCGCAATCTGGATTCGAGACATCGACTATACTAATACTCATATTGTTACGAATAATACAAAGCTTCTTTCCATTGAGAGGAACAAGAGCTGCAGCCTCAAGAGCACGTGAGTTTCCCAAATGAAGTTTACTGTCCATGAATCTTTTCCATGTCTCTGTGTCTTGATCATAAACTCGTAGTTTACACCCGTCTCGGCAATCTAAAGCATAAAGCTTTTCGTTCATTGAAATGCTCGGGTTTCGCCATCCGGAAACCATACCATGATTGATTGGATTCCATGTATCTGTTTCTGGTGTATATGTTGCACTAAGAACTTCACGGTGAGATCCGAGTCCTTTTAAGAACCATTTACCATCATATACAACGTTAATGAATGGTACCATTGGTGTGTTCATTTCAGCGATGAAACTCCATCGGTTTCTATTTGGATCGAAAACTTCAGCAGATCGAAGAGTTCTTTGAATTCCTTCACATTCTCCACCAGCAACATAGAGACAGTTGTTAATAACACAAGAGCCAAAGAAATGTCTTCTACGAAGCATATCGGGTGCTCTATGCCACTTATTTGTGCGTGCATTGTAAAAGATCACTCGTCTCATTGATCCTTTGAGTGGATCTTTTCCACCAAATAAATACAAATAGCAGCCACTAAGAACAGCGCAACCAAATCCAAGCGCAACGCTATATTCAATCGGAACGGGAGGAAGAGGCTGCCACATTTGACATATTGGATCAAAAGCATGCCATGAAATTCGTCCATCACGGTCTCTTTTGATAACATATACCCATTCTTCTGCCATACCGAGACTTCTCCTTAGTGAGTAATAGAAATTTCCAGACATCAGTTTCAACCATCTTTTGCATACAAGACGAAGCTTATTGTGCTCGAATCCAGGTACTCGAATAAGACAAGCAATTGCAAGATCATCTGGTAATCCTGGTAAAAGGGGTGGCTGTACCCTGGTTCTTTCCCTCCTTGAGTTTTTAGTCTTTAGGGCACGAGGATCGATATCAGGTTGAATGCAAAGTTTTGATCCTGGAACAAATTTACTAGCTCCAACAACTGTTTTCAACCCCGACTCAACCTTGCAGTAACATGATACAGAATCAACCTGAAAAAACACCTTAAATGTCACAAACTTCTAGCATTTTAAGAACAAAATGTCAAGTCATCAATACAAGCTTAAACTTCTTAACACGGAAAGATGAGCAGAACCCAACAATAAAATTTGGATAGCAAACTACCAAAAATTTGAATTGTGCCTTGGAAACATTAAAAATGTTACAAACTTCTAGCATTTTAAGAGCAAGATGTCAAGTCATCAATACAAGCTTAAACCTCTTAGCACAGAGAGATGAGCAGAACCCAGCAATAAAATTTAGATAGCAAACTACCAGAAATTTGAATTGTGCCTTGGAACATTAAAAATGCGTATGAATTAACTCACCAGTGGAGCTTGAACTCTGATAACCCTTTGTGCAGCATTTGAGGATCTTTCGTATGTCTGAGCCATTAATATCAGAAAATGGTTATCTCAATAGATCTCTCTTCTCCCAAAGCACAAGTCAAGAACACTACAAACTCAAAATCCAGAAAAAAAATAGTAACCCAGAACAAGACGAACAGAACGAAGAATCCCAACCACTAAGAAAATTCTTTCACCCTTGGGTTCCTTTTTAAATAGCAACAAAATCTTAACACACACTCGGTGAAAGAGCTGCTTCAAAACGGTGTAGGCACGGACTATTTTCTCAAAAAAGTTACAAACATAAGGATCGAGATCAGGCATAGAGATATAAAACATAGATAAATGTGAAAAGTTGGCAAATTTCTCAGATCCAACAAAATTAAATTGGTGGGTATATTGAAGATTACAGCTGCGCCCATTGTGTTAAGCTCAATTTCGCTGCTTAATCTGTATACACGCAAGATAATGAAATAGAACCTTAGAACCAGAACGAACAAACAAAAAATACAGCTGTAAATGAAGACAAAAGTGTTAGTTCAGTTTTTTTTCAAAGTTGGTTTACTTAACTGGTCAAGCTGATACTTTGTTGCCAGAATCTAAAGAAAGCCACGAGAAGATTGGAATGGAAGAGGGGACAAAGACACAGTGATGCAGGTTCGATTCCATTTTCTTTTCAACTCCCATTCCAATCTCGGTTTTCACGCTTCATTAATGTATATAAAATAATTCTAAAAACTAATGTTTTAAAACCGGTATATTAAATCGAACCAGAATAGGACCTAACGAACCAAAATAAATTCCAAATGAAAACCAACAGAAATTCATTTGATTAAGATACACCACAATGGATAAATTCCAAGTGCTCACATGTTTTCTAGAAGATTCTACTGAAATTCATCATCCACAAAACTTCAATTGACAAGATACAAAAAGTCATTTACAGGAATGCAATACCACATACTTTCTCTAGCTTTCACTTCACTTGGTCTTCCTGCTGATTCCAAGACTACTTTGACCATCAGTACTGATATTTGAAACAAGAAAAATCATATCTTTTTCATAAGAATCGCCCTTCAAATTCCTTACTACATGATGGATGTATATGGAACAAGTTTTCACAAGAATGTATCAACGGTCACCATAGCTCTGACTGAATGATGTACACTCATACTCATAAAGAAGATAAATTAAGATGAGAGAATAATTGAGACAAACATTCAAACATAGAAACGTGTATTTGGATACCAAAGTAGGAAGATGTCAAGATGGGTTCTTTCTAATATAGCATATTTGATCCATAAAGTTTTCAATTTTGACAAATGAGATTCTCAGTCAAAATCAAATTTCAGAAATTGATTTTGCACTTTAGGGAACTGATTTGCCAAATGCTACAAACTTGGAGGACCAAATCTACCAAACTTTAAATTCAAGAACTAAATATATCAAATTATGGGAACCAATTTTGCCAAAAGTGTTCAAGTTTAGGGATCAAATGCACCATTTTCTCAACAAAAACATTGGAAACATGATATGAAATAGCGAACTTGACTAATAGGCACTCCTAAGTTCAATATCCTTTAAGATCGCAGGCTTATAAATTCTCAGCAAATAAAACATGATATGAAAAAGTGAATCTTTTAAAACTATAGAACGAAAAAAATCAGGGTAAATTCCACATTACACTTTCAAACTCCAGCATATCATTTTCATTAAAAACATGAATAAAAAATCATGTTATTCTTCAAAATAATGTTTAAATAAATGTGTAGCATACACCATAACATTGTTTCACAAAATTTGTATCGAATACATTAAAGCCTCAGTTTGATCAGCTAGAGCTAATACATATTTGCAGCCATCATCTCGGCTATCAAACAATACTAGTTAGTCATCATCTCGAAGAATATCTTTATATCTTTTAAAACCATAGAACGAATAAAATCAGACCAAATGCCACATTACAATTTATTCCAGCATATCATTTTCATTAAAAACATGAATAAAAGATCTGCATGTTATTTTTCAACATAATGTTAAATAAATAACTGTAGCATACACCATAACATCATCACACAAAATTTGTATCGAATACATTAAAGCCTCAATTTGATCAGCTAGAGCTAATACGTATTTGTAGCCATCATATCGGCTATCAAACAATACTAGTTAGTCATCATCTCGAAGAATATCTTAATTTCTTTTAAAACCATAGAACGAATAAAATCAGACCAAATGCCACATTGCAATTTATTCCAGCATATCATTTTCATTAAAAACATGAATAAAAGATTTGCATGTTATTTTTCAACATAATGTTGAATAAACAAGTGTAGCATACACCATAACATTGTCTCACAAAATTTGTATCGAATACATTAAAGCATCAATTTGATCAGCTAGAGCTAATACATATTTGTAGCCATCATCTCGGCTATCAAACAATCCTAGTTAGTCATCATCTCAAATAATATCTTTATATCTTTTAAAACCATAGAACGAATAAAATCAGACTAAATGTCACATTACAATTTATTCCAGCATATCATTTTCGTTAATAACATGAATAAAAGATCTGCATGTTATTTTTCAACATAATGTTAAATAAATAACTGTAGCATACACCATAACATTGTCTCACAAAATTTGTATCGAATACATTAAAGCCTCAATTTGATCAGCTAGAGCTAATACGTATTTGTAGCCATCATATCAGCTATCAAACAATACTAGTTAGTCATCATCTCGCAGCATACCTTTATATCATTCTCTGGAACAAAAAATCAAAATTTGAATCCAAAATTTGTGGAAACAGGCGATAAAAAGCATAATGTTCAATATGAATGCCTCAAGATTATGCAAACGCTAATACGTAAATGTAGCCAAATATTGGCTATCAAATAATCTTTAAAACCTATTCTAACCATATTCAAGTTCCAATACAAGTACGAAAGGAAGATGTGCATACAAAAGGGCAAATTGGAATGGAGAAAGAGGATGGCTCCGGTTCGAAAAGACGACGGCTGATGCACACAAGACGCACAAAATCTAAGGAAAACTTAGGGCAAAATGTATTATAGTAAAGGCTATTTGGGTCAAATAATGATAATTTGGGCCGGTACGGCCCAACTGAAAAACAATTCATTAACAAAAATATGAAATAATCAATAATTAATATATTCAAAGCCGTCAACGGGTCGGGTGGCCGGGTAGTTCGCTGAAAACTTGGAACATCAATTAGAGAGTGAGCGCCGGTATCTGCTCCTCCGTTCACGGATGTCTGTATCTAGGGATATCAAGGGTTCCGTTGCAAAGTAGCTCTAGTGTTGGGCTATATCAGCATCAATATAGGAAACAATCCATGGATACGCATCCGTCGCTATTGACAGCACCAGATCGTTCCCGGAGTTCCCACTCTCCGTCGCCTTCTCACTCTGCAACCGCCTCAGCTACCTCTTCTATTCACAAGAGGAAGATTCCATCGGAGGACCAACCGACACCCTTTCTTCCTTCATTTTCCGATACACGTGATGGCGCCCTAACGTCGAACGATGACTTGGAGAGCATCAGTGTCCGTGGTGCCGACTCCGATTCCGACGATGAGTCGGAGGATGTCGCCGATGATGAAGAGGAAGAGTATGATGACTCTTCTATTCGAAATTTCACCGCTTCTCGTCTGGATGCCCCCAACCCTACTGCCTCTACTTTGAGGAATAATAATAAGATCAAGGCTGAGAATCCCATACAAATGGAGACTACTGATGGGGGAAAAGATGGTGGCAACATTAATTCGAGCAATGCTGTTGCAGCAGGGGCTACTGGTTCAGGTTCTGGTGTTGTGGTGAAATCAGACAACATGAAAAGTATCTTCACAGATAATATACAAACTAGCGGCGCTTACATTTCTAGGGAGGAAATTTTGAAGAAAGAGGTAGTTGTGGACGTATCTTCGCGATCAGTTTTTTAGACCACTCTTAAATTATTTTTCATTGATTTTCCAGGAAGAAGCAGGAAGGCTAAAGTTTGTTTGTGCTGCTAATGATAATGTTGATGAGCACATGATTTGGTTAGTATTTACACTGAACCTTGTGAGTTCAGAATTCCTTCATTTGCAGAGTTCCATTTTCTAGCAATGAATTTGACATTGAACACTATTTTTCTAAATATTTAGGCTTATAGGATTGAAGAATATCTTCGCCAAGCAATTACCAAATATGCCCAAAGAGTACATTGTACGACTTGTAATGGACAGGTAAACCTCTGTTTATGAATACTTATGTGCAATGTTTTATGCAATTGAAGATGTTCAATCGATATTCATATGTCAAAATTGTATGCATTTTCTCAATGGTGCTTTTATGTAATTTACATTTCACAATGTATCATCTGTTCATTGATCTCAGCAGTTTTCAAAATACTTTGTCCAATTTTATTCATAAATTTCCATACAATCAATTAATTTTACTACCATATTTTGGTAATGAAACAAAACTTTGAACAACAATTTTGTACCTCAATTGCATTGTGTCAGAAGCCACAAATCTGTGATGGTTGTTCGACAGAATCAGGTGGTTGGTGGTATCACATATCGCCCCTACATCAGGTATTTCTTTATGTTTAATCGTTTTTATCTGTATATCTTTCAGACGAACTGCATAATTTTCTGATTTGGTCTCTGCATGCTTGTTGATACTTAAATTACTAGTTGTCTTCCAGCCAAAAATTTGGAGAGATCGCATTTTGTGCAATCACAGCAGATGAGCAAGTAAAGGGCTATGGTACCAGACTTATGAATCACCTGAAACAGCATGCTCGTGATGTGGATGGTTTAACGCACTTTCTCACATATGCTGATAATAATGCTGTTGGTTACTTTGTAAAGCAGGCATGACTGAGCACTCACTTGCCTTTATGCTCTGTAAAACTTCTGATGACCAATGTGCTTATTTAGTATTTTTGGATAATGCTGTTGGTTTAACCTTTTGTCTCTTGCTGATTTGCGTCATTATGAAAATGCCATCTTTTATGCTAAGATGTAAGGGCATGCCTGTAATCTTTAGAGAGTGCATATTCTCTCACGCATTTTTTTATTTGGTGTAATTGAAGCAATTATTTGATCTTCTTTAAAAAGTGATTTTATTTTATTTTCAGGGTTTCACAAAAGAAATATACCTGGACAAAGAAATCTGGCATGGGTATGATTTATGGTTGATTTAATGTCCTATGCTTTTCTTTTGCTATGATTATTACGAAAGAATAGTTCTTGTTCTTTATTGCCTTTTTGCTTGCTGTCCTAGGCTACTGCTTATATTTTGCTGTGCAAAATGTTTATGAACTTTGAAATTCCTGAGTTTCAGGATATGAAATAGAGTTCCATTCTCAATGCAGGTATATTAAAGATTATGATGGTGGTATACTTATGGAATGTAAAATTGATCCTAAACTTCCATACACTGATTTATCAACGATGATACGCCAGCAGATACATGTAGGAGATTCTTGTTTTCTTGATGATTCACTACTTCCTTTTTTACATGAACGTATGTTGGATATGTGAAGAACCTACTTTCTCTTTTAATATCTTGCTTAATTTTTTAGTGAGCAGTTGACAATTTTTTTATTGATTAATTTATTCCTAGGCTATTGATGCAAAGATTCGAGAACTCTCCAACTGCCACATTATATACACTGGAATTGATTTTCAGAAGGTACTACTACCTGTTGATTTCCTTCGTAATTTTATGCACTGTTCTGGTCTATGTCAATGAGCAGTGTACATTTTATGCATTGATTCTTTGAAAGTGAATGTTGTTATTCTAAAGTTGAGTAGTTGCTGCAATTCAATTTTACACCCTACCCTAATGTAAAATATAATGAGTTCTATCATATATTTTACACCCTACCGTAATTTTACTAGTTCTTTTATTTTAAGAAGAGAAGCATTGATCAACTTTTTCATGATGAGGTCCTTTCATATGAAGCTAGTGTTTTCGAAGGTTCCAATTTGCTAGGTGAATTAAACCATTAATTTATAGGAGATGTTTTTCCAATAGGATTATTTCTCATGCTTTTTTATATTGTCTTTAGTTTTATGTTTTATCATTATATGTGGATCTTGCTACTGTGCACTTCTCTTCCCTGTTCAGAAAGAAGCTGGTATCCCCAAGAAACCAATCAAGGTTGAAGATATACCTGGCTTGAGTGAGTCATTTGACCTATGATTTTTTTTTCCATTTTTTCTTTAAAAATAAGGTTTCGTTTGCTAGTGGTTTCAATATACTAATCTCCCATCAACCTTTCTTTCAAAAGGAGAGGCTGGGTGGACATATGATCAGTATGGCTACTCTAGATTCAAACTAGTAAACACATCAAATGATGTAGGCTCAAATCTGAAATCATTGACCGCATACTTGCGCTCACTTATAAAGGTAAATATGTTGAGATTATTAATCTATAGCCACTATAGGCTCCTGAGCCTATTGCGTGACTTCCATATTAATTGTTGCGAACCAGTACCTCATTCTGTGTCTAGACATCCAAAGTTCAGTAATATATGTTGTGCCATCTGAGCAGGCAATCCATGACCATCCTGATGCTTGGCCATTCAAGGAACCAGTCGATGCGCGTGATGTACCTGATTACTACGAAATCATCAAAGATCCGATAGGTTTGTGGTTGATGTTACTCATTTATTTTCTTTTTTACAAAGTAGCTAGCTAACAAATAAGGTTGTAGATTTGAAAACAATGTCAAAGAGGGTGGAATCTGAGCAGTACTACGTAACGTTTGAGATGTTTGTGGCTGATATGAAGAGAATGTTCTCCAACGCTCGTACATACAATTCCCCCGACACAGTATATTATAAATGCTCAACCAGGCGAGTTTGTTTTGCACTTTTTTTGTTATCTGTCTTCTGTTTTTGACTCCATATTCCTTGTCAAATCCAGATTGGAATCGCATTTCTCTAACAGAGTTCAGGCCGGCCTTCACTCTGGTGTTAAAATGCAGCCATGATCACTCTCCTTTCTTGTTATTTCACATTCCACTTAGGAAGTAGTTTCAAGTTCTGACTAACTCATAATGAATTCTTCACTTTAGGGTTAGATTCGAAAAAACTCAGGATCCGATCCTAGAACCCGGTATCAAACAAAATATCGGTGCAGTAAGATAATCGGTATTCCTTGTAGTCTATGTTTTGTACTCTGAATCTGTAGTGTGGTTGATCTTGTTTGGTCTTCCAACGTGATGCATGTTACTTCGCTTCTTTACTTATCATCATTTCTAATCTTCAGTGCATGGGCTTGCATTTATTTATTTGGCCTTCTGTTTCTTTTGCAATTTTGCCTGATTCCACTATCAGCAAATCAATCATATTTATTCATTTTGGTCCGTTTTGCAGGGGAAAGGGAGTCAGGTATATCACATATTTTAAGCCTTCTCAGCATCTCCACTTACTATAATGAATTACAGGCGCAAGCGCAAGCAATTCACCCCCATTGTACAACTATTAACCTGCATTAGATTTGATATTCCCCATAGGAAAACATCACCTAATTCGGCATCTACCTAAATACGTAAGCACTGTGTAAGAGTAAAAAAGGACAAAATTTCTATCTCCGATTTTTATAACGTTTAGCAATCGCAGAACTGATAAAATGGTATCTTACCAATAAACTTAGTTTATAGAAAAAAATTATGTATGAGGTAGTGTCTTTAAACATACTTACTTCCGAGGATCTGTCACCAGAGTGATATACATTGACTGGTTAATTGAGTTGAAAAGATTGATGGTTTTTTCCGGCCTCATCGGCGCTCTGTGAACATAGTCCCCGGAGACAAGTACCGGCCCTTCCTCCCACTCAAGCTGCGCCAAAGATTGATGATGGACAAAGAACTAGTTCTATTCTTATTTTTAATTTTAAAATAATTTGGTAAATAACTGGTTTCGTTATTTATATCTTTATTTTTTTTCTGCGGATAAGTATTTCTTTAGTCCAGGATTGAAGATGGAGGCTGTCTCGTCGTCGGCTTACCTGCTTTGTCCCAACTACAACAAAATCCATCTATGTTTCTTCCCCATTTCGTCTGTTTTTACTCATTCCCATGGCGTAAATTGCCTGCGTTTGGCTGCTTCTTTGACAGTTGGTTCTATTGTTGACAACGCCACACAAAATGGGACTTCTGGTTCTAAGGATTTTATTCCAAAAATTGATAAAACTGGCAGATTTTGCAGCCCCAGAGCTGCTCGGGAGCTTGCTCTGTATGTGCTCTCCCTTCTTTTTCTTGCTTAATTCATTCTAAGTAGCGGTTTTGTTGGTATTTTATTATCTGTTTGCTGAAACGGTCTTGAATTGTTGTAGGGTGATTCTGTACGCTGCTTGCTTAGATGGGTCTGACCCTGTTCGTCTATTTGATAGAAGACTCAATGAAAGAAGAGGTTCTATCACCGCTATCTTGCTTTTATCTCTAATGTTACGATGCTGAATAACCTGATTCAATTCACCATCATTCTGTTTTTCATATTATCAAGAAGATGAAAATAAGATGTAATTTGTTATCATGTTTTATCTCCAGACACAGGGTATGAATTTGATAAATCATATCTAATGGCATATGATAATATGAGCTTTGGAGGTCCTCCTGTAACTTTAGAATCCTCAGATGAAGCTGATGCAATTTCCCAAAACGATCAAAGGGAGTCTGAAATTGGTAATTTCTTTCACATTTCCCATAGTTTTTCAATTTGTTTTTCTTGCATAACTTTTTAGCATCCTTCTTGCAGAAGCAGAAGTACTTTCAGCTCCTTTAAAGTTAGTTTACAGCAAAATGATTTTACGGTAAAGCTTTTCGTATTATTCCGAATTTTAAATACCAAATACACTGTATTATCAATACACTTGTATTACAGATTTGCACGAAAGCTTTTAGTAGCAGTTTCTGAGAACTGGAACAATAATGTGAAAGCTATTGAAAAAGTTGCACCTCCTAATTGGATGGTAAGTTTCCGATATGCTTCTTGTCGCCCCATCATTTAGTAGCATCAAAACTTTGAGAATAAATCGTGCTAATGCGATGTTCGTATGCTCTAGTAGAGTGTGTTGTGTGCTAATTTATCAGAATCAGACCGATTTGTAGTTGTTTTCGCATGATCACATTCATTTGTTTGATGTTCAGAAAGAACCAGGTAGTAGAATACTAGAGTTTTCAGTTCTTCATCTAGCTATGTCTGAGATTACAGTTCTTGGAACAAGGCATCAAATAGTTATTAATGAGGTTGGTTCAAGTTCAATTTGCATAATCTCTACAATTCTGAAAATGCTGCCTTTTTCTATGTAGGCTGTCGATCTTGCGAAGCGATTCTGCGATGGTGCAGCGCCTCGTATAATAAACGGCTGCCTTAGGAGCTTCACCAGGCAACCAAACCAGGTTATAAATGAAGGCAAGTAATGTTCCAATGACCCTCTCTAGGCTCTAAATCACTTCAAAACTTTAAAAAATTGAATTGTTTTTGGGGTTTTGAGATGTATTTGGATTAGACATTAATTATTAGAACGCTATTTTGGAACTCTATCAAATTTAGAGTATAATTTTCTACAGGGAAATTTGTATAATTTTCATCTTATATTGATGTAATTTATGGAATATCTCAAATGTTTAACTATGTAATGCTACATGATGTAATTTTGGTACCTAAAATTTTATAATTACGTTCATTGAGAAGTATGAAGATTACAAAATTAATTCTAATATTTTGTTATTTTCGACAAAATAAATTTTGAAAGTTTTGTGTGTATTAGGTAATTAAGGTTAACGGTTAAAATCAAATTTTGGAGATCGATTTTGCCATTATTTACCAAATATTATAAACTTTGACTAGTTGCAAATTTGTGAAAGGTAAAATGATAATAATTATTATTTTAAATAATTCAAATTATTTTAAGAAAAATTATTTTAAAGGAAATTGGACCTTTAATGTGGTCTAGCATAAGCCCATTGGGCTTTAATATCCTTTGTTTCATTTTGGTAATTATTCAACAGCCTCACTGCGTTCTTCAATTTCTCCATCTCTTGTATCTGTGATTTTTTGCGGGATTGACGTGTCGGGGCTGATCTGAGAAGCGATTTGTTTCGGTTACTGTTGGGTTATTTGTTCGGAATATGGAGATATCCGGCGTGGTGTTAGTCGTTGCAGCTCTGGTTGTTGTCACGGCTCAGCTGCCTCTTGGATTTGCTTTCTCCTCTACTGTCCCTGCGTTTCTCTGGTCGCGCGATCTATCTGGGTAATCAATAATCACTGTGATTTCTTCATGTATTAATTGTGGGTAATTTCACGGTTTAATGATGAAGCAACGAAGACGATGTGTTTTGGATGTTTATTGTGGTGTCAAATTTCTTGAATTCTTCGATGAGTTGGTGGCGCTGAAGATTTCTTTTTACTCGGCGTGTGACTTGTATTTTTTCTTTAACTGGATTTGGTAGACTTTTTATGATCGCATTTGGACTCGGATGAATTTTTTCATTATTTATAATTATGAAGATGTGTCTCTCGAGATTGTATTCTTACAGTTTTAGTGTGTTCTGCTGCATATTCATCTTAGAAATTCGATAAATCGTTAACCTCTGCTGAAATTTACTAACTTACGAACTCTAGCTTTCCTGATTCATGTAATTGCAGTTCTAACATTTTAGAGTCAACTTAAATAATATTTTGGGATGCATTGCCTACTTGTTAATGCTGCATTATGAATTTAAACCATTTCCTTGATTCACTTTTCTTTTTCATTCGACTAGTTCTAGCAAACTCAGGCTTTTGATATCCATTTTTACTTGTTATTATTATGCTCAAGTACACGTCCACTATTTTCTCTATTTTCATTGATGTCTGATGATCTTTGTCCATAATCTGGAAAAAATGTTGAACAGAGTGAAAGAAATAATTGACTACAGAGTCCTCTCTCCAAGAGCTTTAGCTAAATCTGTGATGACTGAAGGTGGATGGTCAAAGTACTTGGTATATTCTCGCTCTCTTCTTTTCGATAGTTTTTCATCATCATTTCTTTACTCAAGGATAATTGTCATATCAAGTTTGTTTTAGCTTATAGTTTAGTGATTTATTTTTCTTTTTGTTTGCTACTGAAGGCAATTTTTTTGTATTGTCAGTGCTCAGAAGATGAATCTCATGTGTCCCAAAGGTTTGCTTTTGTTTTCATTGGAAAAGAGGTATTGATGTGTTTCTTTCTTTTTATTTTTCAGTAGATAAGATACTAATAATCGTGCAGAACGTATCATCTTAACACATGAGTGAAAGACATGAATCTGGATTCTCCTGAATTTGGTTTGAATATTAATTTTCTACCATGTAGTTAAATTCAATGGATATCACTGGACGATCAAATGCTGATCCAGCTCTTTTAAAGTTACTTAAGGTTAGCTACTTTATTCTCAATTGTGCGTACTTTCATTGTTATTCCAACAATACGTCAGCCAGTTTGCTTCGATTCTAATCATCTTCTCTTATTTAGGAGGAATTCTCAAACTCGAATTCCTCGGTGGCCTTTCCTTATTTGACTGGAGCAGAGGAGAAAGAGCCGATTGAAAGCACTTTGATTTCTGAATTTAGTGATAGTTGTCACCAAAAGTTGGAGATCAACCAAATTTCCTTAGTGGGATCTTGCCATGTGCAGGGAGAAATGTTTAATAGGCTATCGGATATCCACTCATTAAATGTAGGCACATAATAATTTTCTGCGTATAAGTTGTGATGCTACCGTCCCTCTTATTAACGTACTTTAATGCATCCATAGGACCACTTGAACTCAAAGATTGAAAATGTTAAGGATGGGCATACCAATCTGATTGTGTTCTGTGACGAAGGTTCCACGGATGTTTCGAAACAATCAAATTCCGAAGGTATGTTGTATTAGGATATGCTATAATTATGCAATTTTCTCATAATTATAGGAGTTGAGAAAATTGCATCATTGGCCCCTAATGTTTAAAATAGTGCAAAGGGGATACCCCCAAAGTTTGTAAATTGCATTATATATATAGAGTTTTTCTTTCGACTTTATGAACTTACCCTTTTCTTGTCTTATGTAGTGTACTCATCCTTGAACTGATCCTTTAACTGCAGGCCACATCCTTTCTCAACTTATCGACTCCGTGACCCAGCTTGGTGTGACTTACACAGTTTTGTATGTCTCCAATCCTTACAGACCTTCTACCCAGTCTACTTCACATCATGCTCTAGAAAGGTTTCTTGCCGAGGGCACCGTTGGAAACGTATCATTAAATTCTACAACATGCGACAATGTCTGCCAGATTAAGGCGTCTCTTTTAGAAGGCCTTTTAGTGGTAAGGCTTTAATTGCACAAATCAACATTTATTGTGAAAACAAACTTTGTAATAACAAACTACAATTCGTAACTCTCAGGGGATCGTGTTGCTTATAATCTTGATATCGGGACTCTGCTGCATGATGGGAATCGATACTCCATCAAGGTTTGAGACTCCACAAGATTCTTGATCCATAAATCTTTTATTAATGTGAAATGAGTGTATGTATGTATGCATCTTGGATGATGGTCGTGATGTTCAACCGTGAGTTAACATATGTTTTTCCTTTCTATAAGCTTTTTCCATCATGATTCATGGATGAGTAATAAAATACATGCTATTATTACACTGGTTTTGTGTGCTTGGATATATCCTGAATTGTTAGGGTATATTTTTGGCAAAAATGAGTTATCAGTCAACTCTCAGAGCATTGGCTTTGAAATCCGAAATCATTAGCCGAACTAATGTCATTAGCTTCTTCATCAAGAATCTGAAGCTGGAAAAAGATACAAATGACAAGGTACTTCCTGCCTTTACTTACATTACCAAAATCAAAGTTGTAGTAGAATGGAGCATGACACACTCATATGGAGGAGAACAATACATAAATAACTAGATGCTATATCTAATTAACTCATATGTATCCTTGCAGGTAGGCAAAATCCCGGGTACTCCTCTACGACATGCCTATAAAGATGATGATGTTCTAATTTCATCACAACTTTACTTAAAGAAGGGACATTGAACCTTGTTCTAGCCTCCCTGATGCTTGAACATAGAACTTGCTCTATCCAATCTTGCAATGTCTTTTTATCCTCAGCCAACCATGTGGCTGCTAGTATTTGAGCCATTACTTCTTCATCGATTTCCAGATACCCCGTGTCTTCATTTAGTTGCAGATGAATCTCCTTCATTATGATGCGTGCAACAGAATCGAAGTCAAATGGCTTGAACTCCAATATATTGTCCACATTCTCAAGCAATTCTTGCAACCATGATGATGACATTCCCTCTGAGCTGTCATGATCATCTTCATCAAGTAAGTTTTCTTCTGTATCAATATCTTCTTCACTTTCATCCATCGGTAAGTTTAAGTCGATGTTGGATCTGGACAGTTGACAGGGGTGACTCCAAGTTGGAGCCCCGGCTGGCTCATTATTCAACACTAACTTCCCTTTAGTGACAGGGCTTCTTTGAACATTGCTGCTTCTGGTGATCCGAACATGGATTATATCACTCTTCGGCACACCAGAAGAAATCTGCAACTGTACATTCTTAGCTTCCAGTATTTTTTCTTCTGGAAATTCAGCTGCTATTTGACATGAAGCAACTTCTTCCACACTGCTCTTCAGGATTGAAGATACAAGCACGAAGATGGTTCCTTTGATACTAATGTCCCTTCCATAGGAATCCTGAAATTTACCGGTTTTGATTGCTTTCGATAAACCATCCCGAATCAAGATATCTGCCTTGTCAACATTTTCAAGGAGCACAACAGAGTTGGGGTACTTTTTCAGATCATCAGCAATGCAATCAACCACCACCTTCCTCCCTGGTGTTATGCTCGATAACTTCGAGCAAAAGCCATCGACAATTGAAATGGTTGAGCTAAGCCCATCATCCATGGACAAGTTGAAATACAGTAAACGTCCATTTTTGCCAAATACTATCTCAGGTAACATGGCAGCTACTTTAAGCTTTCCAACTTTATCAGGTCCCAGAAAGGTTAACCAGAGACACCCATTGTTGTCCTCAAACCTCCAACGTGACAGAGCTTTATTCACTGCCTGAATCGCATCTATCTGCCAGTAAACCTTCTGAGCAAGAGCCTTCCAAATGCCTTCAAGTTCTTTTGGAAATGAAAAATTTGATACTTGGATGCCTGATTTGTCTTGATAAGTTAATGAGTTATAGCTCTGGTTCCTACCCCTTTGACTTCTCATAGATTCATTAGTTAACTCATCAGCTGTCCCAAGCCTCAACTCTGTAGTTACAGAATGGCATTCAAAATCTCTTGCCGGAGTATTATTTTGCCTCGACGATTGTATCATTCGAGTGTCGTTTGAATAACTCTCTACTACATGTGATCCAAAAAGAGGCATATGTGAAGAATGAAAGTTATCCCATTTCCTTTTAGCATCCAAAACAGATCTCCCTTCTTTGGCCTGCACTGAAATGACAAAAGCTATATTTACAATGCATCTGCAAATTCAACATCTCCCTTGAATGTATTGCCCAAGATTGACTAACCTCCATTATGCAGCCAGGTAGCTTATCAGCATCAATTGAACCCCCTTTTTTAGCTGCTAACATTTTCTGCTCAAACTTGTCATTACGCAGGTTACAAAGCTTCGAATCAATCTCGGATGGCGCCGAAAAGAACCCACCAAATGGAATAAAAGACTTCATCAATCTGCAAAAGAGCAACTCAAATCATCAACATTCAGTTTGAGTACAGATATATATAGATGGAAGTTAAACCTGGATTTGAAACCAGTTGCAGAAGAAAAGGTTATAGGTAACAGATTCAGATCCCAATCTGTTTCAATACAAGGAACTCGCTCTACTAGTTTATTATATACATCATCACCAGACAAGAATGCTACAAGACAGAGCTTCCCACCAGAGTTTATCAGCAACTTTTTCAGTTCAGTTACCAGAAAATAAACAAGATTTGGAGATTTAGCATCCACAAGAACCTTCAAATCTCCACAGTGAACAATCATTCTAGGTCCTTTACAATTCAAAATCATGTCTTTCAGAGTTTTCAAATTCATCTCCATTGTTGATTCATCTAAAGATTCACTTACCAGCCCTGAAAAATCATTCTCCATGGAGATTAAACTGGAAGCTTCGATTTCAGGTTCGTTCTTCTTCTTAAACCAATCAAGAAAGCAAGCATATGCATCACCTGCAGATGCTCCAATCAGCAAGGGATTGTTTCTCCGGTTTGATTTGAAGATAACTTGATAGATTCTTGTTGAATTTCCATCCATTTCTTCAGCAGTAGTGTCCAGTAAAAATGGGAAATTAGTGAAGGGCTTTCCCTGTTTGAAACTACATGAAAACAGAGGAGGAGGCCGCTGAGATACTAAGAATCTTGAAGGTGTTGGAGGAGGGATCAGTACAGTGAATTTCATCTCTTCTGTATGAAAACCAGCGTCTCGGAAAACGCGATTGACGATCGGATCATCTAAAATTGAGACGATGAAATGTTTCAATTCAACTTTAACCGCGTAAATCGAAAGAGAACTGTCTGGATTCAGATTAAGCTGCTGTTGATACACCAGAAATGTATCCGGATGCCTTCGTTGATTCGCTTGAGATCTCTTAATCGCAGCCATCAATGAATTCGAAACCGGAGGTTGATCTCCTCCGATCTTAGCGACGGAAACTCGGTCAAGAGCAACACCAACACAGAGCTCTAGAGCACGGAACTGAAGGCGAGAAGAACAAGCAACGCTTCTAGAACGTGCGCACGCCTCTCGGAGTAAAGAAGAAGGTAAAGCAAGTAAAGCAGATACAACGTGTACAGAAGTAGTCTGCACATGATTCCGACGCTTGGCCACCCTAACTGCATCGTCAAGAGCCGCCGCAGATTCCTCCGCCAAGCATTGACGAGCAACCACCAGCGCCGTCGGCATGTTTCTCACTGTATGTACAGTCAAACTTTTAGGGATTGTAGTTACCTAGAAACGAAGACACCAGGCATCGACAAACAAACTGAAGCGAGAAAAAAAGGGATTGATTGATTGATTGAATGGGAAGAGAACAAATTCGCAATCAAATGGATGGATTCTGCAGTCGATGCCATCGAAAAAGGAAACCATTAGCAGTACAAGTCTTTATGGCCATGCTTTTTCTTGATAGCTACACTTTCCACTTAAATGGAACTCATTTTATTCATATTTAGTAAATTTAAAACAATATTTTATATTGATGTAGATATATCAATATGATCCACAAATTCGATTTTAATATCTAATATAGAAAAATGCCTAAAAAAATACTATCAGAATTATATACTTTAGATAGTTTAATTCATTATTTTTTGAAAACTGAATTATATATTGGTAATTTTGGGTTGAACGATATATTGGTATTCTCAATATCATCGGTCAACCTTGCGGGTTTTGATAGATAGGATATGAAAGTTTGGTTTTTAGAACACTTTTTTGGATGCAAATCTTATATGCTAAGGTCTACCTATATTTTTATATCAATCTCTAATAATGGGATGATGTTTATTTGGTATAAAACAATGAGTTTGTTTGGATCGACTACTAAAAAATATGGTATATTGAGATATGATGAGTTATGGTAAAAAATTGATGATAAAATTAGATATTATATTATCGTGAATTTATTAAAATGTTAGGTAAAATTACAATAAAAATCGAAAAAATACATCAATATTTTAAATAATAATAATAATATTTATATTTTAATTATTATAATTAATGGTAAATTATACATTCACAAATCATGATTGTATGATAATTTGTTTTAGCAATTGATTTTTTAAAGATTAACACAACGTAGTTTGTGTGTGTTAAAATATAATAATTTAAATCACCACTCCGTAGTTAACCACGGTTTCAAACTAAACATGTGATGTTTAGCTACAAAGATCATAAAGCTAATACTTTCATTGATGTATCATCAAAGAAAAAAATATCGTAATTTTTAATATATTTTATAATACAAATAAAACACATTAGTATCATTATTGTAATTTATTATAAAACCAAAAAAAATTCATTGAAATTGGAAAGCTGGAGGCTAAGATAAAATCATTTGTAATAATATGAAAAAAAAGATGTGGTATTCATTTGCATGATTCATATAATTGTAAGCGTATTGTTGCGATCAACAAGAAACAAAGATAAGATAATAAATGTGGCATCGCTTTCAATTATTAGTCAGTCCACTTCACACTCTAGTCATGTACCTTTCAACCAATCAAATTAATTTATTACTACAACCAAAAACCTTATCATAATTTAATGTTTATTTATTTCAACCATATAATGCTCTAGTTTTAAATTACATATGAAAAATTAATGAAGACTATGTATCAAATTTAAGATATTCAATGTTACATTATGACATTTGATTATTTTGATCCTAAACTTTCATGGTTATGATAATTATAAGTCCTAAAGTTTTTCAATTTTAATAATAAAAATTATGAGCCAAAATAAAAATTAAGAGATCCATTTTACTACTTCGAAAATATGATTTGTTAAATATTATAAATTTAGATAACCAAATTTATCAAAACCTTAAATGTGGTTACTAAATAAATATGTTGTTAAAACTACGTTAATTAAATTTACCAAATTTCTACGATTGAAAATGAGAAAATTACGACGGTAATCCTCAATGTTTAAAATAGTATAAATTCGATATCCCAAAGTTTGTACAATGCATACAAAACATCCGAAGTCTCACGACTGTTCGTATAAGTGTTTTAACAATTTATATGTTATTTTTAAAATTTTCAAAGTTTAGAAACATATTCATTACATATTTTTCAAGGTTAAGAAGTCTAATATAAATTATAGAGCATTTAAAACATTAATATAAACGATTAAAATCAAATATAAATGATTTTAAAACTTCGAGCTACAATCATACAATTCTGAGGACATGTTGTTTACAACTTTAAAAAATGAGGATCAATATTACACATTATATTAATTTGGAGGTTTTATATGCAATTCACAAATCTTGGAACACCTCCGTTACACTATTTTAAAATTCGATGACAACCGACAAACACCAGTCGATTGAAAATGGCATTTTCCCATAAACTAAACAATTTTTTTAATATATATATAAACAATATGATATTATTTTCTCTGTATCTTTTTAACTATTGAGCAAGCAAAGCACTGGAATTATAGATTTCTGTCAAGCAAGCAAAATAAGAATAATGCTCCAAAGGTTGTTCAGTTCAAAGAAGTCTAAAAGTCAACTGCAAAACTGGCTGTTACCTTCAACTACATTTTTCATGGCTTCCATTTCCTTTCTGTAAAGACAGATCCATGTGAATGTACACGACGAACGCGACGAAAACGATAAAAAATGCAGAAAACAGCATCAAAGGTTCAGCAAGCATGAACACTGACTTGAACTTGTAATGTACCTGCAAACCAAAAACATTATCCATCTCTTCGACTTCATTTTACATATATATCAATCCCTCGTTCCTCGGTTAAACAAAATCGGTACCTGAAATTGAACATTATGCTCGGGAACAACGTTATCTTTTTTCAAAACAACTACGGTTCGACCAACGATGTCAAGGTATGAGTACTTTGTCTGTAATAATAAAGTGTTTCTCAGCACAATTTATCATACACATATACATGCAAAAAATACTTCATAATCCTTATGGAAAATACCTCTGAACTTTGTATAACATCAAAAGGAACTTTGATAGATGGATCGTTTGATCCCTCGGGGAGAACAACCTTAAGAAAATCATCTTGAGAATTCAGGGAACACACAAAAAAATGGTTATAATCTTGCAGCACTCACTTTAATTGTAAGTTTTCCAACTACAGTATCTGCAAGAGGGCAGCCAAAACTGTAATTGAGATAACGGGAGCCAGTGGTCGATTCAAAAAGGAAATTTTGCAATGGAACTCCGTATCCGATGATAAATGTTGCCTTCCATCCACCAAATAATGGATAGCGTGGCTCTATTAATAGCTCTGACTGCATAGGACATGAAATATGTTCAAAAATATAATTCTTGCTCATAGCTTTCATGAGGATAAAAAATACCTTTCTGGGGTTTGTACGAAGGTGTGATGTCGAGATATTTCCAATATCATCTCTGTAATACACAGAATGTATATGTGGTGGTAGCTCAGCAAGAAGATGCCTGAATGAAGCGGCAGCACCACTACCATCCGGTCTTGATTGATAATCAACCCTGTAAAATGTTTAGAAATGGCTTGAAATCAATGCATTGCATACTTCACAAAATAAAGCATCATTTAAACATGTATAGAAACTGCTCGAAAACAAAGTTTTGAATGTATTAATAGTTGGTAAAAAAATAAAGGCCAGACCTTGAAAAGACGCCTTTGTGTTTGGCGCCAGCATGAGCTAACTTGTAATGCTCTGTAACCTGAATACTCCCCCAATGAGATATTTCAATTTCACGCTCAAGTTCCTCGACAAAGGCAAATGGATTGTTATTTTCAAAATGAACGATGATACGAGAATACGAATGAGGAGGATTGTCCTCATATGGACCATAAGCTAGCTCAGTTCCACTGCTATGAGTCGGTTCAACTCGGGTGAAAGATTCTATATTCTTGCTTGGCATTTTAACCAGTGTTGCCTGATGTTTAATCTGATATGGTGACAGTATAACAGCACTGTCATGATAATACACCATTTGAGACTCTGATTGTCTTATTTCCACAGGAAAGGGCTCAAGAGAGTGAGTCAAGATGTAAAGCACTTCTATGGTTACAGATTCGCTCTTCGATAATGGTTTCAATAGCGATATAGCAAAGTATTTAGTTCCATTAGGACCATCAGGTTGCTTGGCTGAATTTACTTCAAGAGGAACATATGATTTCTTCTTCTTCTTGCCTATAGGCACTGCAGCTTTAATTAATGCTAATTTCTCAAACTGAGCAGGTGGGAAAGCAAAGAGAACTTCTGAAGATGGAGAATCCCCCAAATTTTCTACCTATATGAAGAAAATGGAATAAAGCAAGGAACCTTTTCAAAATTAGCTCTGTGTTAGAAACATGTCCATAGGGGCATTAAGAACTCTGCATCGAGAAATTTGAAAACTACAACAAAGACAATACCAAAAACACAAACCAAACTACAAGTTTTTAATCTCATTGGCTTAGATACACTTCATGGGTTCAGAATAACAAAAAAACAAAAACAAGCATAAAAGAAATCGGTAAATTGTGCGAGATTGCGCATTATTTACCTAAACAAGAGTAAGAGAGTTACCTTCAACGTCAAATACACCCTCACAATATGCGAAGTCACGTCAATCTGAAGCAAAAATAACATTTCATGGGTTAAGACTAAAATCCCAAAAAAAATAAGCAAATCAAAGCAAAATTCCCAGATTGTAGAATAGAACAGATCTTAAATTTCACCTGTCGCTCAGCGTCAACGATCTGAAGATCATACTGAGAAGATGCTGTTGTGATGAAGAAAAAAAGGAAGAATGTAACGAGGGAAAAAATTGTAGCAGCCATCGCCGCTCCGTTTCTCCTTCCTTACGCCACGACAATCGACAAGACAACACTTAAGTGCAATTGTAAAGTCAAATGCTATTGACCCGACCCGATAATATAAGTACCATCCTAAAAAACCATTTTTTACCGTTAACTTAAATTCAGAAACTTCCATTACATTTCTCACCTTCAAATCTACTCCGATTCTCCGAACAAACCGGAATGCCTTTGAAGATCCATTTTTTATTGGTATTTCCGAAAAAAAGAGAAAAAAAGATGGATTTGAAGAAATCGCAAGTTTCTAGAAATGAAATGCTGGTATGGGCATTTGCAATTCTGTTAGCCTGCGGCGGCGCCGGAGGCGAGTGTGAGCATCATTGCCTCCCTGTGTGCATGAGGGTCCAGGACGCTACACTCCCGGACTGCTTGCCGGCGTGTTCTCAGTTCTGCAACCAGGTCCACGGCAGGCTCCATCCAGGTTCCCTTTCCTACTTCCTTTTCTTCATAAATTTGATTTCTCCCCATGATCAATTTTCTTAAACTTAATTGGTTTCGATCACAGGCCCCCATGATGAAGATGACAAAGTAACCATGTAGAAATATCTCACGCATTTTGTGAATTGTACAATGAATGTAATATAGTTAGTATAAAATGATCACTTTTGTTTTTAATTATGTTTTAAAAACATATTACAACATGGGATGATAAGAAAGACAATCATTTATACCTTAAGACAATGATTATATCATTATTCTTATAATTAGAACATTTAAATTTTCACATATGAGTACATAAGGCACAAAGTTATGCTTGTTTTGGATTATAGAGATGTATCAAAATGTAAAACAAATGAATCAAGCAAATTTATCCTTACCCCATGCTAATATCACCTCATTTATTCATCTTGGTCAAATTATACACGAAATAAAAAAAATTATATTAATAATATCATATACGCGCTAAACACATATAAAATACAAACATGTAATCTTTATCCCTCTATGTCGACCTTAACTCTTTGTTCGAAGTGATATGATTTTGTTCTATCTTTTATCTATTAGCTGCATAAATGTTCTAATGTGATTTGTGAAATGAATTTAAAGTCGAGTCTTGAATACTCCAACACATCCTATTGGTGTAATTTTAATTGGAATAATTAAACTATTATGAATTTACTAATATGAATCAATATTTTGATAACCAGCGATATGTCAAATACCCGTATTTTCTCCGTATCGCCAGATATTAGGTTTATAGTCGGATTCCACATTTTTTCGAGTCAAGCCCTACAAATTTAATTAAATATTATTTTTCAATTTTTTAATATTTTTTTAAAAATCAAATTTTGTAATAGTCCGTATATCATCTAGTATATAGACAGTACTAATTCAAATTTCGGATTGATATGAAAATATTGATACTAATACATATATACATAACATTTAATTTAATTAATAACTAAAATAAATTGAAATGACTCTGGAACTCAATTTTAAATTTGTATGTAAACAATAGTTATTATACTGATGCGATTTAAAATATTTTAATAGTTTAAAACTAAAATTGATAATATAAAAGATTTAATATAAATTTGTTTAAATAAAATAGCTAGAATAAATTATGTAACAAATTGAAGCGATAAACAATCAAATATTTTCGAATTTGTTTAAATAAAATTAATTATGTAACAAATTGAAGAGATCAACAATAAAATATTTTCACAAAATATTCATAATTAACATGACCAAATAAACTAGCTAAATAAATAACATATTTAATAGAAATTAATTATTTCGAATAATTTAAAACACTGACTAAGTCATTAGTCTTGGGTTGAAGATAAAAAATAGCAAAAGATTCAGGGGTAGTTAGAGAATCGTAAGGGGATCTCCACGCTTTATATTAACGACACATCTCCATGCCTTATTCACTTCACATCTGCGTCATTCATCTTCTTCACTGCGCCCGGACAGAAAGAAGAGTAGAGTATTTCTTCTTCTTCTTGAGTCCATATTCATATCTGATCAAAAGGTTTTGTTCTGGGATTTGCATTTCAACCCGTATATAGATGACAACAAGTTTTGCCGGCTTCTCCGTGAATCCAGTCTTCTTTTCGGTCCTAGCCGTTTACACACGGACTTCTCCATCGCTGGAGTCAGGAACCGTACCGGAGCTTCTTGCACATTCCCTCATCAAGTTCAGGAAAAGGTATTATTACATTATAATCCTGATTCTCAATATCCGTGTTCTGTTTTTTGTGTAATTTCGACTGATTGATGATAAGCAGAGTAAGCTTTGGTTCACTCCAACCCGATTGTAATGGCGTCCTTACCAAATGATTCTACTGCTGTCTCAATCCATGAATTAGAGCCTCTGTCAATCGAAGATGAGAACCCAGAACCCCAAATTGCTGTCAAAGGAGGAGGGTGGCGTCCAGCACTTGTCTTGCTCGGTACGTATTTTTATTATGCTAACACGTGGATTTCATCAAGAACACATAACCCAAATCAATTTGGCTTCTCTGCAGCGAATCAAGGATTTGCAACGCTAGCCTTTTTTGGCGTTGGAGTGAACTTAGTTCTGTTCTTGACACGAGTACTTGGACAAGAAAATGCTATTGCTGCTAACAATGTCAGCATATGGACTGGAACTGTCTACCTTTTCTCACTTGTTGGGGCTTTCCTCAGTGACTCCTACTGGGGACGTTACCTTACTTGTGCTGTTTTTCAAGCCGTTTTAGTTTTGGTAAATTGTAGATAGACTAAATGATTCACTTGTAATTTAGGGTTGTCGTAACATGAATATTGGTATGATTTCAGGGATTGGTTTTTATATCCTTATCATCATGGCTGATCCTTCTGAAACCTTCTGGTTGTGGAGATGGTGAATTGGATTGCAAACATCCTTCTACTTTGGGAACTGTTCTATTTTACTCAGCTATATATATGGTTGCTTTTGGCTATGGAGGGCATCAGCCAACTGTAGCTACATTTGGAGCAGATCAGTTTCTTGATAAAGAATCAATATCCGCTTTCTTCTGCTATTTTTACTTTGCGCTCAATGTGGGTTCATTGATCTCAAACACCGTTCTGGTTTACTATGAAGATACCGGAATGTGGGCAATTGGATTCTGGGCAGCCACCGGATCTGCGCTTATTGGTCTGGTTACATATCTGCAATGCTCTTCTTGGTACCGATACATTAAGCCGTGTGGTAATCCGATTCCGAGAGTAGCGCAAGTTTTTGTTGCAGCGGCGAAAAAGTGGAAAGCTAAGCTTAAAGATGGGGAGGAGCTTTATGAAGTTGAAGGATCTGAATCTGCGATCAAGGGAAGCAGGAAAATTATGCACACTGATGAATTTGAGTAAGTTTTCTGTTATTTCTATGGGGGAATCTTGATTTAACGATGTATATTTCAGGTTTCTTGATAAGGCGGCGATCGTAACGGAGAAGAATCGCCTCTCGCCGCAGAGTCCATGGCAGCTTTGCTCTGTAACTCAAGTAGAAGAAGCGAAATGTATTCTCAGAATGCTTCCGATTTGGCTATGTACTATCATTTACTCTGTAATCTTCTCTCAAATGGCGTCCCTTTTTGTTGAGCAAGGCGACGTTATGAGCCGGAAGATCGGAAACTTCACCATTCCCGCAGCCAGCATGACGACATTCGATATCTTCGCCGTGCTTATCTGCACCGGAATCTACCGTCAAATATTAGTCCCACTTGCAGGAAAACTCAGCAAAAACCCAAATGGATTAACTGAGCTTCAACGTATGGGTGTTGGGTTAATCATTGGGCTTCTTTCAATGCTCGCCGCCGGCTTAACGGAAATCGTTAGACTGAGAAATGTTATCCCAGGCGAAAGGGTCAGCACAATGAGCGTATTCTGGCAGGGTCCTCAGTATTTTCTCGTCGGTGCATCGGAAGTCTTTATGTACGTCGGTCAGCTTGAGTTCTTCAACGGACAAGCGCCGGACGGGATAAAGAGCTTTGGGAGTTCGCTGTGTATGGCGTCTATTTCATTGGGGAACTTCGTTAGCAGTTTGCTGGTTCACATGGTTATGGGAATCACGGCGAGGAACGATGATCCTGGGTGGATTCCAGAGGATCTGAACTCCGGTCATATGGATCGGTTTTATTTTCTGATCGCAGCGTTGACGGCGGTGGATTTCGTGATTTACTTGATTTGCGCTAAGTGGTATAAATGCATTGATCTTAACGAAGGGAGTCGCCGTGAAAATGAAGAGGTGAAGGGCGGTGGGAAGGAGGATCAGCAATTGGCCGCCGTCGTCTGATATAATTGTTCTTCTTGCTCGTAGACATCATTATATTTCCAATAAGTTCAAGAACTTTTATCTAAATCTTTAAATTTTTAGTTTATTGTATATTTTTTTATTCATTTCTTATCAAATTTTATTTTTAAAAATTCAAAATCGTGTTAAAATAGAAAAAGGGGTTATTGTTTATTCATCCAACATACAAAAGTGTTACTTTTAATATGCTAATCGGCACATCTACTAGAATTAAAATATCAGTACATTAAAATCATATTCATAAAAAATAATTCTTTTTTACACATTACGTTAATTAAATTTATGTTTTTTAAATGAAGGAACAACAACTTAGGCAAGTCAAAATTTATTGTAATTGCACATGTTACAAACTTGAGTGTTAGACATCAAATTGTTATATCATAAAAATTATGGATATCAAAATTGATTTTTTTTCGTAATAAATTTTAATTGATAAAATTTAAAAATATTGAGATTAATTTTATCTAAATGTCGTGAAATAAATTTGCCAAACTATAGAAAATACGTAAATTTAATTTCATATTGATGAAAATATGAGAATTATTTTTGTTTAGTTCAATTATAAATATTGATATATTTAAATTTTATTTGCAATTTGATAAGAAACATCTAGAATATTGAAATTTCGAATATTAAATATCATGTTTGTTTTAAACTTTTCAGTAAAGTATTCTAAATGATTTGGATTTTAGACGGGTGAACGATCCGAACCCGACAATCTAGGTTATAAATATATCTGTTTTGTGCACGGGTACGGATGCAGTTGTTCTTGCGATGAATCAGAACGAGAGAAATTGAATCTTCCAGAATCAGTTGCCATAACGACGGATTAAACCTTTTTAGATTTGTATATCAAATTCATCTTTCTTGGATCTTGAATTTCAACTCGCTTGAGTGAAGTTTCGTGAAAATATCTCGTTGTACATTTCCTTAGGTGTGTTTTTACCCTGTTTTTAGGGATGGCAATTGAATTCCCCTTATTTTGATGCTGCTATAATTCTAGGTTTTTTTTCAATTTTCAAAAGTTCTTAGCATGCCTGTCTTTTTGTTGTCAGTTAAGGCTGAGATGAACGAGCAAGGAACGATGGTGAATCAAAAGCATCAGCAGATGCAGCAGCCGGTGATGAATTTAAACCACAATATGATGAGTATGAGTCAGATGACACAACCTCAACCTCAGGTAATGAAATTTAACCAGAAAAAAATGAATGTTTCTTTATTTGAATGATCTTATTTGTTACAATTTGCAGATGGTTCCGATGAATCGAGGTTATAGCTTATGGCCTCCTCCGTCACATTTTCAAAACAACACATCTCCTGCTGGGATTGTGAAACCACCTTCAACTGGTTTTAAGAAGTCATTAGGGCCGAGGAGCAACTGGAAAGGGAAGAAGGCTAATAACCTTAACGATAAAAGGAGAAATGATAAGCAGAAAGTGGTAATGGCTGGAAGTTTTAACATGATGGAAGTTGGGGGTTCTGTGAATCCAAATTTCACTAACTATAAGCCCCCAAATCTAAATGATTTGCAGCATCAGAATCGATTGAAGACACGTAAATTTTTCCAGAAGAAGAAGTACAACAAACATGGTAGTGTTAATATGGATATGGGTGGCAATAGTAATTATTACCATGGTTATAAGTCTGCACCTTTTGCTCCTAGGAATACTACTTCTTTCATTATCAGGGCGAAGAAGAGTGGGGGTATTGCATCATTGGTTTCTCCTTCTCCTATGACGCCTGCTATTTTACCGACTCCTATATTCTCCCCATCTCGAGAGGTTGTAGTAGACATGGCAAAGGAAGAATGGGGTGTTGATGGATATGGATCAATGAAAGGTTTGATTAGATTGAAGTCACCTGGACATGAAAATGATGATGAGGAAGATGAAGGAGGAGGAGGTTCAAGTGAAAGTGATGTTGAGGGGCATGTAGACGTGGCTCGAAGATTTGATCATGATTTAAGCCGGTTCGAGATGATCTACAACCCGAATGTAAACAACCATTCTGTTTTAGATCATCATTATGTATTGGAAAATCGGGTCGATGATCAAGATAGCCGTATTGCACAACTGGAGGAAGAGAATTTGATTTTTAAGGAAAGATTGTTTTTAATGGAGAGGGAGTTAGGGGATTTGAGGAGGAGAATGCAGTTTTTAGAGCATAAAGATAATGAGGAAATGGTCGAGAATGACTTTGATCATGTAACCGAGAGTCGTCGATCCGATGGGAATAAGAAAAATGTACATTTTGAAAGGGTTGTGAAAAGTGATGATGTTACAGAAGCTGATGAGGTTGAGATTGAAGATGTTGAAGCTTATAGGGCTAGTGAAGATGATAAGATGACAACTGAAATCAAAGGCCAAAATTAAAGGTAATATGAGGTTAAGTGAATGTGGAGCGTTGATGTAAGTACTTGTGTAGTTTAGTAGTTTGATGAGCGTTTTTTTCTTTGCAATAAGTTTCGTTGGATTATCTTCCTTAAATGGGTTTTTCTCTTATCTGGTCTCTACTTAGTAGTTATAATATCTTTTAAATTTTTGGTTAATCATTTTAATTATAAATAAATAGTGAAATATAAAGTTTTCAATACAAAATAGAATTATAACTCATATACCGCTCATTGTAGCATGGAGTACAACGAAATTCCTTGGCTGTATGAAAATTTGATTGCACGATTCACTTAATTTGACCAATCTTTTAAATTTTTGGTGTACCGGAAATTTCGGGTGTACCGATTTCGACCGGTATTTTCGGTCGATCTAGTACGAGTTTTTTCCGGGTATTGTCGGGTTTTATATTAAAAAAATAAAATATGAATATTTTATAATTTAATTTATTATTCCGGTACATATCCGATATACCTGAAATATATATAATATACCGATCTAATGAGCTTGTCCATATACCTGCCAGTGCCAGTTTTTAAAAGATTGAATTTGACAAATCTGCCGCATTCTATATTGTGTGAATATTTAAATAATATGTTAAAAATAAAAAAAAAATCTCTATAAAAGTAGTGAGTGTCTTTGTCAAGTTATACACGTTCTTATCATTTTATCTTGATTGTATTTTTGGCTACTCTACAATTCCAAAAATTTGTGTGAAATTTTACATAACCCAATGAATCATGTTTTAAATGGTTCGGAGTATTATTTAAATGTCGAAGAAATGCTAAATATAATATATTTAAATTTTGTAATCAATTAAATTTGAACGCAACATAATTGTACTTGTTAAAATAGTGAATTTTTTATCATCACATGAATCTCCCATCCTATGGATGTAATATAGATAAAAATATTGGGTTTGTTTGGATATCAAATTAAAATGATAATGAGATCAAAATTATGATTTTTTAGAGTACACAAAACATAAACATATGTGATAGTCATTAAAAAAATAACGATTTTATTGCAGCTATTAAAACCAATGGTAAGATCATCATAATTTTAGAAAATAATCATTTACTCTTATTTCTATTAATTATAATATATTTATATTTATTATTTTTATATATAAAAATATATTAATTTTTTCACATAAATTAATATCAAAATTTTCAAATATATTTAAAAATTCATTATCATCACACTTCTCTCAATTTTTCAAAAAGCTGATTTATAAAAATATAGAGTTGAATACAAATAAGATGTAGAATTTGACGTCTAAATTATTCAAAGATTGTAAATTTATTTAAAATTTCTTAAGCATTGAAATAATCTTCAGATTTCACGAAACTGGATTTATTTAGAAATTGACATTTGGGATAGTGACAAAAGCATTCATTGGGGAACTTTCTGTAGTCTGGACTCTGGAGGAAGGAGACATGAAAATCACCACGTCATGACTTTTATTCTGCTAGATCGATTGGGTTTTCGCCCCCTGAAGCCGAATTTGGTATGCTTTTCTGTATTTCTCGTGCTTTCTAATGTGGAGTCACTAGATTCTTCAACCCTTTTTTCTAACTGAGCTTTAATTGGAAGATCTTCTCGTATCTGTTTTCTGGGTTTTTTATTTTGGCCTCTTTTGATTCAATTTTCTTGTATTAAATTGAATGTGCTGAGTTTCGCTATTTTGTTTTCAGATAATCGTAACCAAAAGGGTTTTTTTGGAGGGTTTCTCCAGCTAATAATATTTATTGGATCAATAAGGAAGAGACAAGATTCAACTAATTTACATAAATGGAAACCCAAACTTGGAGATGGATTTTGGGATTGTTATACATACTTGCAGTAGCAACGATATGGATTGCTGCTAGCTTTGTGGTACAGTCAGTTGTTGATGAGGGAGTTTCACCATTTCTTGTGACGTATATTTGCAATTCACTATTCGTTGTGTATATACCTTTAGTTGAAATTGGTCGATATTTAGAGGATAAGTATGGAGGCTTGTTGTTTTGGCGAAAAAGGGGAGATGTTATCTTGCAGGGATCAAATGTTTCTGATCAAATTGTTCTTCTAGAAGATGATCAAAATGTTCATCAACTGAATCGAACCAATCCCGTTAACGAACATGTTGATTTTCCTCAGCAGAATAGAGTTCTAGTTCATGGTTTAAGTACTGGATTAGATGCTAAAGGACGATGGAATCGATCGAGAGTTGCAAAAGTTAGCCTCTTGATCTGCCCTTTTTGGTTTCTTGCTCAACTCACATTTAATCTTTCTCTCAAGTACACTACTGTTACAGTAAGGATTCTTCTATCAAAACTTTGTTTTATATCTTAAACATTATCTAACTTACGATTCCTTTCGTTTATATCGTGCAGTCGAATACAATCCTAAGCAGCACCTCAAGTCTATTCACATTCATAGTAGCTTTACTCTTTCTAGGGGAGAAGTTTACCTATCTTAAGTTTATCAGTGTTCTTCTTTGCATGGGAGGAACTGTAATTGTTAGCCTTGGAGACTCGGTAACTGGAACAAGTTCCGTTGCTCCGAATCCCATTCTCGGAGACATTCTTGCGCTTGTATCTTCGTGTTTCTACGCTGCATATATCACGCTAATTCGCATCAGATTACCCGATGAAGACAATGAAAAGCAAGGCAATGCAAGTATGGCTCAGTTTCTCGGTTTTTTGGGATTGTTCAACATGTTGATTTTCTTCCCTGTTGCTATTATTCTTCACTTCACCAAGCTTGAACCTGTTTACAGTCTCACCACGAAACAAATCGGTCTTATAACCGGAAAAGGTACATTAACATTGTTACTATACTTTGGCTTGTGCAAGTAAAATTAATCTTGTGAAACTCAGGTTTACTAGACAATGTGTTGAGTGATTATTTATGGGCGAAAGCTGTTCTTCTTACAACGACTACTGTCGCAACGGCTGGCCTTTCGATTCAGGTTCCGTTGGCAGGTATTGTGGATTCATTGACTGGGAATACACCAAATAGATTAGATTATGTTGGAGGTGTTGCTGTGTTGATTGGTTTTGTTGGCATCAATATTCCTTCAAGCACTCAATCTGGATCTCAACAGGTAAAATCTGAACCCGAATTTGGTATATATGATTCCGAGGCACGGTGATCGTGTGTTTGTTCGAAGCAATGTAGATTTTGAATACGTTCATTATAGTGTTTCGTAAGAAAATCATTGTCCGGGTTGAATTTTCAAAGTTTGTGAACTAATTTTATCTAATTTCGCTAAAATTTAAAAACAATGAAATTTATAAAATTTTGAGAATTTGAAATGTAATCCACTTAAAATAATAGTATAGTGAAACTTTTTTAGTGATTCAATAATATAAATATTTAAATATATAAGAATAAATTCATAATTGGGCCTAGCCCGTAAACGTATTGTTGGGGTTTATTTTTTAGAATGTATAGCGGCCCAAATAGCAAAGGCCTATGTCATATGTTAGGTTATAAAACCCAACTGGTTTTAGGTCAAAATCGAAATTTTTCAGCAGCCTACTCTGAAAAGAGAAGCGTCTCAAGGTATTTTGTTCCTTCTTCCTTCATTCTTTTTATTTACTCAAACAAGCCTGTGATGATTCAATAGTATTGCCTACATTATCCGACTCATATCTGAAGAGAATAATTCTTTGTCTGAGGCTTTATTTTATTCTTTATACATCAAGTTTTTTTTGTTTGTTGCGTGGTTCTGAGAGATCTGTTCTGCTATTAAGGCTCAACGAGATCTCGATTTATCTTTAATTGATTTTTTTTTTATCGAGATTTCAACTCTGAGTGCAGTAATTCAAAAAACATTTCTCTTGATGCAATGGTTTCATTTACATCTCTATATTTAATATACCATTCTTTTTTCAGAATTATTTTAGTCACCAAATTAATATGTTTATTAATTTCTTTTACTTTTTCGGCATATTTATCAATTGGCCAAAATCTGTGTTTCATTTATTTGAGAATTTATTCCTAATCATAATATATTCCTGACAAGTTCTATTTGAAATCATCTTTGGTTGATATACAAGGAACCCAAATAAATTATAAGAATTATAAAAACTTGTTTTCTTTATAGAATAATAAGCAGTACAAAAGATGAAGTGAAACTATTAAATTTAATAATTTGTATAGTTTATATATAATTATAAAACAATTAAAAATCTGTGTACTGACAAATGTGTTCAAAAATAGGAAGCCTTGTTGTTCTTGTGGGTGCCCACTCTTTAATAACTCTATCTAAAGCTTCAATGAACTCTTGTTCGAATATGACACAAACAGAAGATGAAGAATTAATTGATAAACTTATGTTTATCTTATTCTTCATCAATTCATCACCTAATTCCTCTGCCCTTTTTCTCGTTTTCACATCATCACAACCCGGAATTCTGTACTGTACAACATCTTGAAGCATTGATTCAGCTTCATCGTATTTTCTCTGCTTTAACAAGCAGTAACATAGATTTAAGGCTCTGTTTGCATTAGGATCAATCGTTTGAGCTTTCTGGTATACCATTTCTGCACCCAAATAGTTTGATTTCTGCATATAAGCCCAACCCAGATTTCCCTGCACAACAACAACACACAACAACTTGTCTAAGAGATGTTAAATGTTGTTGTGATTAAGTGCACTAAGGTGACTATCCACTACATTTGGAAGCTGATACTTGGGTTGATCAAGTATATTTGGACGAGGATTGACATTGGATCACGTGAATGAATCAATCATGGGTACCGATCAATCACATGAGTGATGGATCAAGTGGACATGATCACACAATATCCAAGGAGACAAGTGAATGGACCCAATATGAACAGGAAGGGAACACGGATCATATCAAATCAATTTATATATATGATTTGATTATGAAGAAGCACATATTTGAGCATGATGAAATATTTGTTACTACTCTTAATTATCTATTTCCAACCTCTTTCTGAAGGTTTGAGGTTCATTGTTTCTTGGACTTGATTTATCGATCTTTTGTTGTCTACGAGCGTGGGAGAACTTCCTAAATTTCTATAGTCGAGTAAATTTACGTGAAGAGATATAACCTATAAGAGGGAGGTGACAAACAAATCATTTAATATAACTCACATTCCCTCCTATAAACCAATCCACACCACTTTTAATTTATGATATTGGATAATTTCATTATTTCAACAAAACTCTAATGTATGAGGCTCGATTTGACTATTCCATCGATCACATGGTTTTTCACGGGTTTTATACGTTAAATTTTCTTATATTGTTTAATTTGTGTCTTCAACGGTTCGTTTAACATTTCGAGGTTAGTTGCTTGTTTCCCAACAAAACAAGTTTAAAAGATAAAAACTAATAATATCACGTACCAGAATTCTTGATGTTTCTTGTTTAACAGAGAGCTGAAACTTCTTGCCATGAGAACGAGCAGTTTTGGTAGCTTTCCCATTGAAAATCTCTCCCAAATATATAAGTTTCAGCTTGTACTTCAGCAGATCTATTTGTTCATCAACTTTCCCACATTTCTGTGATGACAAATGATACCAAAATGACAACTTAAAACAAGAACAAAAAATGCTACAATTTGTATCACCTTATACAAATCGATTAGAACATTGTCAAGTGATTCTTGTGAGTTCTTTGGACAGAGACCTCGAAAAGATTTAATGACTTCGATAGCCTCTTCGGCTTGATCCATTTGCTTCATTACCACAGCCATGTCCTTAAGAGCACTATCCACTTTATCTCCCACATTTATAGCCTCCCAAAACCAAAACATAGCAGCCTCTGGATCCTTGTCAACTAGCTGACATAACTTTGTTTCAACTTCTCAACTTTAACTAATAATTCACATCTAACACACATAACTTATGTCTGAACTCCTTATGTTTGCTAGAAATAACAACAGTTGTGTAATAATCAAATCTGTAGAGAATTCATTATTCAATGGTCTTGCTCCCCTATACAAAATTCCTAAACAAATCACACTGGAAACGATAAAAGAACTGCGTTTAGATACCTGAGCGTGCTTTGCTCGAACGTAAGGGCCATCACCAGAAGGAACCTTGAAAACAATATGAAATAAATCTTTTTCCTTCTTCTTCTTCAACCCTGTTACCATTTTAGGATTATTCTTCTGACCAAGATATGTGTAGTTTGTAACTCACTGGATCATTTCATCATTCACAATGAAGAAACTCACAAACCCAAAGAGAATTGGCTCCCGGGTTTTGATGATCTTGAATATTTTATGGATTTCAGGACAAGGGAGAGAACAATGATTCTGGACGCTATGGTAGTCCAGGTTCATTAGATCGGATTTGGGATTCTTGTTCTTATAACTTTGACAGAAAAGGATAGCCACGTGTAATCTTTGTTCCATTACTTGCTCGATGCTTCTCATATTTTTCTTACAAGTAGTTGACTTTTCCAATTCATTTCATTTTTTTTATTTTCAACCAAATAAGTATTTGTTGAAATGTAAACTTGAATTAGTAAATTAAAATAATAAAATAAAATTTAGATAATGAAATAGTATAATTGTTAGTAGTAAAAGTTAGTTTATTAAATTGGAGGCTGTGATTTTTATGAAAAGTCATGTCATTACTTCGTAGGTTAGTACTTATATATTGTTGTAATGTTTAAATGATAGATAATATGACATGAAATAAAGAAAATTTGGTTGGTTCATTCTTCGTCTTGATTCGAAGTTTTCGTCTTATTGTTGTTTTAAGAAGATTTTGAACAAGATCTTCTAACAAAGTGGTATCAGAGTTATATGATTCTTTATACGAGGTCAAACGGCAGTCATCTTTATGCTCATCTTCTTATGAAATATACCTATGATCATTGGTGTATTCGTATGAAAGCAATTTTCAATGCCTATGAATTTGGAACGTGGTGAATGATGGGAGATGCTTCAAATTTCATTTCAAGGTGTTGATTATGTTAAGAACGTTCGTCTACAAACGTTACGACATGAACTTTAGTTATTGAAACAGAAACCAGGTGAATAAATTTCATCAAATGTAATTTGTGTACAAAGTGTCACCAATCAGATGAAGATATATGATAAAAAAATTGAAAAATGATAGGATTGTGGAAAAAGTTCTTCGATCATTTGAACCGATGTTTGATTTTGATACTATTGCAATTGAGGAATCTCATGACATTGATGATATATCTATTGAGGAATTGGTCGGTTCTCTACAAGCGTACAAAGAAAAACTTTGTTAACGTAATGAATCAGACACTCAATTATTGTATGTTAACACGAGAATCAACAAGAGTTAACAAAGAGAATGAAATTTCGGTGATCGTGGTCATGGAAGAGGCCAAAATCTCAAATCTTATAGTGACGACGAATGTTCATCGAATGACTTTCAACAATATCCGAGACGTGGTGTTGCAAGAGGACGGATGAAAATCCTCTGATTTTCGAAAATTTGACAAGTTTAAGGTTGAATGTTATTCTTGTCATAATTAAGTCATTTTGCTAGGGACTGCAAGAGTGCCACAAATGAGAAAAATTTATTTGTGGAAGATAAACAAGACGAAAAATATCATGTTTTATTAATGTCATATAAAAGTGATGTGTAATTTGAAAATTTTTTACATGAAGATGCAAAGTTTACAGAGTTACAAAACACTTGGAATAATGATGAATTTAAGTTTAGGAGATGATATTGAAATGTAAACTTGAATTATTAAATTAAAATAATAAAATAGTTTAGATAAGTGAAAAGTATAGTTGTTAGAAGTCAAAGTTAGTTTTATTTGATTGAAAGGTTGGTATAGTAACTTCTTATGTTAGTATTTCTATATATATGTGCTATGTAATGTTTAAATAAGAGATAAATATGAGATAAAATAAAGAAAATTCGTTCAATTCATTCTCCGCCAAAATTTTTTTTAATATCTTATGTGATTTAACTTGAATCCCTAATTGAATTTAGAACATTAAAATTTATGAACAACTTTAAGAGTAAATTATATTATAATATTTAATTTGTATTGTATATATAATTTTAAATTAATTGTAACTCGAATATACCTTAACCTAGAATCATAATTTTTTTAATCGAAAAAAATTGTCTATTTCTAAGGGTATCAAGTCTACCAATACGACTCGTATCTCAACTTTGATGACACAAACCATTGGATAAACTTCATCTTCCAGGAACCCAACAACAAAAAACACCTAAAAACTAGCAAAGCAAGAAACAAGACAATCATAAAATACTATTTTCAGCATTAGGAAATAAGAAGAATTGAAAGTAGATTTGTAACCAATTGAGTGGCCTGATGTGGAATTTGAGCTTTGAACTTTGAAAAGCTTGTTTTGAGTTTTGAATGAAAGTGTATTTTATTTATCATAAAGCGTGCATACTTTTACAAGTTCTTCAGTCGTTTATAGATATCAGAAATATAGTCATTGAGATGGATGAGTTTGAGGAGTCAAGATAACCGTTGGGTAGCATCGATATTTGAGAAGTCTTTAGACTTGAATGTTAGACTTCTATTGAACTCTTCCAAGGCTTGAGTGATTGCATTAATTAATGGATATTCCTATTTGTTGCTTTGTCTCTTTCTAGGTTTGGGATAATCCTCATTCACATTTTGATCGAATACCTCCATGATTGTCTCATCCCATTCAGCAGGTTTGACTAGATGAATCAAAATTAATTCATCATTTGTGTTCAACATACCTCCATAATGAGTTAATTTTGTAGTTCCGGTAATATGGAGATTTGATGGCTCAGTATTGAGGCTTGTGGGATCTTCTATTAGTCTAAGGATCTGTCGAAAATAACAAAACTACCTCGGATGAAGAAGCTTCGTTAGAATGTCGGCGGTTTGGTCTTCAGATGGTACGTGTTCTAATTCTACAATTCCCGCTTGCACATAATCTCGTAAGACATGATATTTAATGTTTATGTGCTTGCTTCTTCCAAAAAAGATGGAATTTTTTGTCATGCTGATTATCGATTTGTTGTCGATCTTTATTGTCAACAAAGTTGGAATCGATATCTTGAAGTCAGTAAGAATTTTTTTCAAACATACTGCATGGTTTGAAGTTACTGCCCTTGCCATGTACTCCACTTCAACCGATGATTGTGCTATTATTTCCTGTATTTGCTTTTCCAGACGAAGGCAGTCCCTCCTAGTAGAAACACATACCCTGTCGTTGATTTGAAGTTATCACAATCACCTACAAAATCACTGTCTACATAACACTCAAGGGAAATGTCTACATAAAATATAGTCCGAAGTGTAGAGTGCTCCTAATGTATTTAAGTATTCTTATAGCATCATCGAAGTGATTTTGGTGGGGTTTGCACATGAATCTGGATAAGAGTCAAACATCAAAGAAGATATCTGGTCTGGTGGCTGATAGGTACATGAAGCACCCTATTTTGCTTATGTATGTCTTTTCTTCAATGGTATTGCTTGGATCGGATATGTTTTTCTTTAAATCTGTAATTATAGAGACTGGTTTGGCATCTGGTGATATGGGAATAGATGTGTGCTTTCCTTTGTCTGATTGTATCTTCTGATGAGATATGTTGAATATCTAATATGAGCCAAGAATATATAATCTTTTTCCTGCCTTATTTCCATTCCGAGGAAGTATCTCATGTCTTCTAAATCTGTCATTTCGAATTTTTTCATCAGATTTGCTTTTGTCAAGTTTAACAAGCCTCCGGGTGTCTAGTAATCAGAATGTCGTCAACATACAATGATATGATTACTTTTCCTTCGTTTTACTTATCTAAAATGTAAAGAGTTGAGTCATTCTTATTTCTTGTGAACCCATACTTTTAAAAAACATATTTATTTTGTTGTACTATTCTCTGAGTGCTTGTTTTATGTCATATAATGCTTTGTGTAGCATGTAAACTTTTTTTCTTCTCCTTTTGTTTCAAATCCGTGTGGTTGTTTGATATAGATTTCTTAATGCAGATCACTGTTTAGGAAGACAGATTTTATATCAAGATGGATGATTCTCTAATTCTCACATGCTGGTAGAGCCAATAATAGTTTGAATGTATCTAGTGTTGTCACTGGTGTAAAAGTTTGGGTAAAGTCAATGCATTCCATTTGTGAATATCCTTTAACGAATAATCTTGCTTTTAATTTGTTAATTGTACTATCAAAGTTGAGTTTGGTTCTGAAAATCCACTTGACACCAATTGCTTTCCTTTCTTTGGGCAAATTGACTAAGCTCCATGTGTGATTTTTTTCGATCATATTTAATTCATCAACCATAGCCCGATGACATCATGAATGTTGTAGAACATGTATAAGTGTATTGAGTCCTCTAACTGATAGACATATGTTATATATCTCCTTAAGCGATTTGAATTTTTTCTCTGAATGTTTTTGCTCCTTGTTACCTTTATTTCTGAATTTTGATGATATGAGGTTTGCGCAGTTTCTGAGGGAGTTTGCTGATTGATTTCTGTGAATAACTCATAAGTTGAATAATCTGTAGATGTATTTTCTTCTGTCTCATGAGTTGAGTATATTTTCGATTTTTCAGAATATAATGTGGGGTCACAAGTGTTTGTTTGACAGTCATGATGCTCGTGAGGACTGAGTTCACTTGTATTTATTGGATCTTTATTCAGTGAATTTTCGTTTTCGTTTTTTTCAATAACTGAATTTCCTTCTTTGTTATATTCATGACTTCTGAAATTTGTCATAGGTTCATTGTCAATTTGTTGGATATTGAATTCTTCATTTGAGAGCAGTAATAGGAATGTTTCTGTATGAGCATGGGTGTCTTTGGTCAGTGAATTTTCTCTTTGACAGTTTTCAACCACTAAACTTCCTTCTTTATATTGATCAGAGATTATGAAACTTGTCATTGGTTCACTGCCAATTTGCTGAATGAATTTCTCTTCATTAGTAAGGAATTCTTGGGGTGTATTAGTATCAACATGTATACTTTTCTATTCATTGCTTTGAACTCTTTGAGTTAGTGTATTCGAAAATATGCTTGATAATGTTGATGAATACTTTGATCTTGTTGTAATGTGTTCACCAGGTTGATCATTCTATATCCACTCTTTTTCTTCATCAAACACTACATCTCTGCTTATAATTATTCTACCTATTTCTATGTCAAATATTCTGTAGCCTTTGGTGGTGTCCGATATATCCCATGAGTACTACAATCTTAACTTTTTTGTCCAACTTAGTTTTTTTCTTTAGGAATATGTATATAACATACACTCCTGAAAATTCTTAGTTGCTGCACATCTGGAATTCGGTTAGTCCATAGCTCAAAAAGTGTTTTTAATTCTTTTGTTCCCTTTGTAGGCAATCGATTGAGTAGATACACTGTCGTATTTACAGCTTCTCCCCAGAATCTAAGAGGTATATTTTTTTCAAACATCAGACATCTGACTATATCCATAATAGTCATGTTTCTTCGTTCCCTCACCTCATTTTGTTGAGCAGTGTAGGGTGCAGTAAATTGATGAGTGATTCATTCACCGTCACATATTTCAGAGAGCTCATAAGATGTGTATTCTTCTCCGTTGTCAAATCTTATGGTTTTAATTTTATTTCCACTTTGATTTTCTATCGTGGCTTTGAACTTTTTGAAACACTCAATGACTTCAACCATGCTTGATAAGAAAAATACCCAACAATATTTAGTAAGATCATCAATAATGATTAAAAATTAACTTTTCCCGCATGGTGTTTGCATCTGCATTGGACCACACACTTCACTGCGTATTAATTCGAGTTTTGTTTTAGATTTCCAGGAACTGATAGGAAAAGACAGTCTACATTGCTTCCCTATTTGACATATATCACAGATACATTTTTCTGAAGTAATTTTGTTATTTAGTCTATCCAATAAGTTTCCTTTTTGTAGTTTTGACCGTCTATACATTTGCAATTTTGAGAACATTCATTTTTGTTTCCAATTGAATAGTTCTGATTCATTGAATTTGTATAAATGTTCCATCTGCAATTTCGATTTTTTTTTCATAGATTGACTTGTACTCTAGGAATGTAGAGAAGTCATTTGTTAAATGATTACTACAACCTTTGTCCAGCAACAAAATTCCTCTTTTTTTATGATCAATAGTTGATGCTAATATTGTGTTTAGGCACAAGGAATAAATGTCAACCACTTATTTTCCGTTGAACTCGAGAAATACATTTGTACTCATTGTTTTTTCACAAATTTTACTTTGACTAGGGTTTCCTGCAGCCATCTGTTTGTTCCTTTTTTTCATTCATACTCTTTCGATGTGACATTTTTCTTTGCAGTAGGAGCAGACCTTATCCGAGTGCCAGAATCAATTTACAGCGATGTGGTTGCATTGTTTACAACTTTACATAGAGGCATAAAGGATAAGGTCCAAGTTTGGTCTCTGTCTTTGAGTAATTCCTTTCGTTGTAGTTTGCTTCGAAATTCTGTTCACTTCTTTCTTTGTTTGCACGTGTTCTTTCCCGGAGTTCAACGTTGTGTAGTGCACCCAATATCTGATCTGGTGAGAAGCTTTTAATGCATCCAGTAGTTTTCAATGATGTGATGATGGTGTCAAAGGAGCTTGGTAGGGCTGAAATGATTTTTTCTTTAATTTGAGTGACTCGAACAGCTGAGCGATGGATTCACCATATTTTAATTCAAGATTATCAAGAAGCCGCAATTGGTAAGTGATTTCTTGTTCAAGCTTGAGTCTAGTAATAGTATAAGCTTTTGCCACGATTTCTCATGCTTCAATTGGCGTGGTGAAGTTTATTATAAGGTCATAAGGGTCTCCAAGTACAACATTGACAAGCACATTGTGAGCTCCAAATTCCTTACACATTCAGCTATTTTCTCCCTATGTTTTATTCACTTTGGTAGATTCTGTTTCAGTAAGCTTTATGAAGACATCCCAGAGATCTTGATTTTGAAGGTAAATCTGTATTTTACTTGCTCATACTCGATACTCTTTCCCATCGAATGTAGGTGGAGGCAATGAGCTTGACGACATTTTTCCTGGTTGGCAAGAAAAAACAATTAAGATAAGTTTGTAGTTGTGTTTTGAATCTTAATCAAAACAGATTTGTTGTGATGTCGTGGCTTGTTGATGTTTTTGTTTATTCCACTCTCAACACCATGAAAGTAGATTTGTAGCCAATTGAGTGGCCTGATTTGGGATTTGAGCTTTGAACTTTGAAGAGCTCGTTTTGAGTTTTGAATGAAAATGTATTTTGTTGATTGTGAAGCATGCATACTTTTACAAATTCTTCAGTTATTTATAGATATCAGAAATGGATGAGTTTGAAGTGTCAAGATGATCGTTGGGTAGCATCGATATTTGAGAAATCTTTAGACTTGAATGTTGGGTTTGTATTGAACTCTTTCAAGACTTGAGTGCTTGTATTAATTAATGAACATGCTTTGTCTCTTTCTACATTCAACAGGTTTGATTAGATGAATCAAAATTAATTCATCATTTGTCTTCAACAAGAATAATCATCTTAAGAAATTAACACATCCTAAAGATCAACACATTGGGCTGTAAAGATCAATAAACTCTGCCAGAACCAGGAGGGACTCTACCGTTAATTAGTAATTACAGGTTAAATCTACACCCATAATCTAGATCCAATTAGTTGAACCAATTGAAGAAAAAAACCTTATTGTGCATAAGAATAGCGCATCCAGGTTCCAATTGAAACTTGTCAACACAATCGCATGATTCTCATCAATCAACTCCTCCAAATTTCCCACACTTCTCGAGTCATCCGCTTTCGACCGATCCTCCTCCTGTGGCTTCAATCTCTCCTGATTACTGACAAAATCCTCTTCCATAACCAATTACTTCTCTACCTTTCAAGCTTCAAAAGCCGAAGCTTGCATTTCGTCACGGTAGGTATCCGAGCTGCAGCTTCCGGTCCTTTTTCTTTAATCCCAACAGGCAGGTCCAATTTGGTGGGAAAATTTCCCAAATAGGCACCCTTTAACTTAAAATTACGAAACTAAATATCTTTTTAAAACTATTAGACATCATTTATTATTTTTTTAATATTTTATATAATTATTTATTTTTAAAACTATTAAAAAAAATAGATTAAGGACTTAAATACAAGTCTTTAAAATATTATAAAAGTAAAAATATATTGTATCTACACAAATATATGCATATATCCGAATGAATAAAAGCGATTACGTGGACTTGAGTCAACGAATTTGAGTTGTGTACGAGTTATAGAAATTAAAACTATTATATCTTCATAATAAATATATAGAAAATAAAATAAATTTATTTAGTTTCGTTACTATAAAATGAGACTCGTACTAATACACATCGGATCTATTTCATCTTCGTATGAAAATTGGGTTAATGTGCCACTAAATAAATGAAAAAAATATATTTGTATATATTTATGATGAAAATATAATTGGATACTTTTTGAATTCATACCGACACAAAATCGATTAATCGGATTCATATCAATTGGGTCATATCCATAGCATGCTTTGAGTAGATAAAATTATGTTTACTTTTATAATATTTTTAAAAATTACAATTAACTCCTTATGTTTTATTATTTTTTAATAGTAGATTAAAAAAGAATTAATTAATAAATATATTAATAAAGTAATAAAAGATGCTTAGTAATATAATAGATTTAAAAAATTGCTTGGTTTGAAATTTACAACTTATAGGATACTTAGATGTGAAAATTTCCCCCAAATTGGTTAATATTTTATCTAACCCCTATAATTAGTCATATAAATTTTGAAAAATTCGAAATATTAAAAATAAAAAATAAAACACTATTTAGAATATCATTTTTAAACAATTTTGATGTTTCAAACACAAAATATGTAATTTCTAAATTTTAGATATATTGTGTTAGCATTATTTTAAAGTAGGATGATAATGTATAATTTTTCAATATAATAATCAATTAAAAGTTTTTTTTTCAAAAAAATGCTATTATATAATCAAGAAAGCATGTGTTAATGAATGCGAATGACATCAAACGAAATTAAAGAGTATGATTATGGTATAAATAATATTAATATCTAACCAATAGTTTATTATTTTAAAAAACAAAAATAAAATACTAAATAATAAATTGAGATAGATATTGGGTACGTTTGGAATATCGTTTGACAAATAACATGAGGTGAGATGACTGTACTGTGTTGTGAGGTGAACTGATAGTGATTTTAAAAAACTGTTTTGAAACAACGGTGCAGTGATCGTGATTTCATAAAATGACTATTTTGTTTTTATTTTTAATTAAAGTGTATTACTTACAAATTATATTTTATATTAATTATGATATACTCATTATTTAATAAATTAATTGAATACAATAAGTTATTGATCAAAAGTATCAAAAAACAAACATTGACAAAAGTTAATCATCTAAATCGACGATCTTCTCCAATCCCGCTAGTGCAATGCGATCACGTATTTCATTTTTAATTCGAATCATGTAGTTATCGTGTATGAGTTCAACATATATATGTGGTGGGTCAACGGGAATTTGTACTTCCATATTCCGATCGTGTTTCATCTCCACAAAGTCCGGAAACTCTTAAATAAATTAATATTAATAAAAATTAATATAGAAAAGAATTTTAAATAGATGCAATAAAAATAAAAATTAATATTAATATTAATAAGAATTTAAATTGATTTTGATACAAATTAATTATAAACTTTAATTTTAAAGAAATAGTATAATGGTCATTAAATAACTATGTTCTACCCACCACTGTTTCAAACGTATTATGATCTCACCGTAGTTTTAAACGATGAAACGAACATAATTGTTAAATATGTTTGGTCAAAATCAAAAAATTGACCGACCGTGAAGTACACTTAAAAACACCATTTACTGTTTGCTCTTGGATATTTACACATGTTTGTTCAGGTGTCACGTGAGGTGTGGTTACTATTTTACTTACTGTAAAGGCATGTAATGTCGTTATGGGCCCTTGGGCCATGCTGTACGGAAAGAACTTGGCCCACTTTTATCAGTCCTCATTAATTTTTTCTGTTTCACTCTGGTCCACCAATACCATTTTATAATTATACTTCACCTATTTTTTGTAAATATTTTAAATACTTTTTAAAAATTATATTTATTTTAAAAAACCGTAATCCGTCCGTCAATTATACTATGTGCAAATTCGATTCTAGAGTAAATCGTAACCGTTAGATTTGACATTTAAGAATACTTTGTTTTTCGATTTTTATGTTTACATGTTATTTAAATCATAATAATTGTTGTTATCTCAGCAACTAGCATTCAGAATCTAGTCCTCAAACTTGTTTTAAAGGAGAAAATTACTATTTATATTTAAAATAATGTAATTACGATGTCTCAAAGTTTGTAATACAAAGCATCGTTAAAGAATGGTTATCGATTGAATAATTGTAATTTTTTATTTTTTCGTGTAAATGATTTTGATCATGTTATTATTTTTAAAATTTTAAAATTTTAGAAACATACTCATTAATTTATCTCATGATTAATTGATCAATTATAAATTATGAATATATCTAAAATATTAACGAATATTAGAATTAAATATAAATTGTTTGTAACTTTGAGAGTCAACCAAATCATTCTTAAATTTTGAGAGTTTCAATTTATAAATTTTGGGATATTGTATTTAAACTATTTTAAAATTTGGAGTATAATGAGAAATAGATGTATGTTATAATGTTAAATCAATTCATAATTAATTTAGAATATATTTAAAAATTGAAGAAATATTTGCACTATAAATTAAAAAGGAAAAATATATTTGTATTTTGTAGAGAAGAAAATAATTGAGGGTATGGTGGTGGTGTATGAATTAGAGAAGATGATAGGGTTTTAACATGACAGTAAGAGTGTGGCTGTGAAGGGGAGAACTGGAGCCCACAACCCATGTGCCTTCCTTTCTGTTTCCACCATCCCCGCTGCTTCTGCTTCCCCTTCAATCATTGACCCTCTCCCCCTTTGGCCTTCTCCTTCTCCACTTCACTTCTCCTTCTCCTTTCTGGCCCCCCTTACCATGTCGACGTCTCCTTCCGATGGGCCCAACGGCGGCGCTTCTCCTATAAACCCAAACACAACCGCACCTTCTTCCAATAAGAAACCACCAGCTAAAGACAGACACAGTAAAGTCGATGGACGTGGTCGTCGTATTCGTATGCCTATTATCTGTGCCGCTAGGGTATTTCAATTAACCCGTGAACTCGGACATAAATCCGATGGCCAGACCATTGAGTGGTTGCTTCGTCAAGCGGAGCCTTCTATTATCGCTGCCACCGGAACTGGTACTACTCCTGCTACTTTTTCTACTGTTTCTCCTTCTTCTGCCCGTAATTCATCCTCATCTATTTCTGTTGCGCTTGATAATAAGCCATTTTCCCATTCTTTATCTACTCCCGCACCCTTTATTCTTGGAAAACGGCTTCGTCCTGACCACGACGACGATGACCATCATCATCATCATCAAGAGCTAAATAAAGATGATGTTAATGTTACCCCTGCTTCTTCTTCTTTTGGCTCCGCCGTTACTGCTGGTGGGTTCTGGGCTTTACCTACCCGGCCTGATTTTGGTCAAGTTTGGAGCTTTGCTCCAACCCCAGAAATGGTAGTCGCAGCTGGCGCAAATAATCATCATCATCATCTAACGCATCCATCTTCTTTGAGATTTTTACAGCAGCCATTATCATTAAACGAAGCCTCAGCTGCGAGAGTGGGTAACTATTTGCCGATAGCTCAAGTACCAGGGCATCATCTCAATTTACTCGCATCTCTTTCGGGTGGCCCGCCTCAGTCATCTGAACATAGAAATGAGAGTGATGCAAATTGAGTACTATTTTTCCAATTGCTGTGCTTTTTGAATGATTTCCATTGTTAATATCTCAAAATCAACTCTTTCGCTGCTGGTTGCTTTGCTGTAGAATCACTGTTTCTGTTCTTGTTCTTTATTTTCGTAAAACTGGGTTTTGATAAACATCAAGTTCCAGTTGTTGTTTGATTTTGTTATGGGTATTACAATTTGTGTAAGAGAATAATGAATTTGTTTAGTTACCCATAGCTGAATACAGTACAGAGGTGCAGAAGTATTTGAAGATAGTTTTGTATGTTTGTTGTTGACTGTAAGAGGGAGATGTTTTATTTAGGTTGTCATGGGAAATGTCTTTTCCCAGGCTGCTTCGATTTGAAAGAGTTAACTGTGAAGCCATTAAATTTAGCAATGAAGCTACGCCGTTGGGAAGACGATGACAGGGGTGCTAATTCTAATGTTTCAACTTTTTAACTTAATACCCAACCAAATCTGGTGAAAATTTCCCATAAATTCATCCAATTTTATATCCCACACCACACAAATTTACTCTTTATAATTTTATGTTTTTGGTAATTTTGATTTATAGTTTTATGATTATGATAATTATGTTGCTCAAAATTCATCTTTTCATATAGTACAGTAAGAAAAATGCGTCATTTTTTTGATACATAGTTTTAGGATCTTATCGAGTTGTTAGGGTTTGAATTCTTATCCTAAAAATAATTAAATATTTTTTTAAAAAATCAAATTTGATATCGTTCATATCGATCGGGATCGATATATAATTTTGTATTTATATAAAAATATTGCTTAAAGTATAAGGATGGAAAAAAAGTTTCAATATTTGATTAAATTAATTCACAAAATTAATTTTCAAATTTTTAATTTTGACAGTTAATATATTTTTATATTAACAATTTTAAGAGGTTTCATTACTATTTTTAAAAGATAACTTAAAATAGAATGAAGCTCCCAAAAAAGTATTTTCACAAATTCCATTTTCTTATTTAAATCCACATAATATATAGAATGAGTTATAACTTACTATAGTTTTGTTTGGTACTCAAATTAAAACTGCGGTGAAGTGCGGTGTGATGTCCAGATCGTGATTTTCTTATGTTACACAAAACACAAGCTTAATTGCGATGTGATAATCGTTAAAAAATAACGATATCATCACAGCTGTTAAAACTAGATGTAGCCTCATCGTGATTTTGGAAAAAACTAGTTTACCCTTAATTCTATTAATTATAATATAATTATATTTATTATTTTATATATATAATGATATATTAGTATTTTTACGTAAATCACGATCATAATATCACAATTTTACCAAACATATTTAAAAATTAACGATTATCATATCTCACCACACCTCACCACATTTCACCGCACCGTAATTTTAAAAAGTTATAACAAAGAAACCCAATAAAATTTCTCTCATTGCCTTATAATTATCTACTCATTACTTGCATTTATCTAATTTAACATATTTACGACAAATAAAACAATGAAAATTTGGGAATACTTTTATGTTCGCGATTTATACCATAAATTGCAGCGAGTGAACTACTTTCATTTTCGTCGACGCCGGTAGGTGATGGCTTCGCACGCGCTGCCTTGTGCCTCATTTGCGCCGTTGCCCGTAAGTTTTCGCTAGTTCTTACTCGTCTTGAATCAGTCAATTACTGTATGCTTACCGCATTTTTTTCCTGATTTTTGGTTTCATCTGTAATAAGCGGTCGTGCCTACGGAAATCTGGAGCGTTGGACAGCAAGCTGTTTTTACCTTCTCAGTTTGTGATATCTTCTAGGTTTCAGCCGGTTAAGGCTTGTTTCATCAATCCTGAGCAGGAGGAACCTATTCTTAGAGATGCGCTCAAGGTTATTATATCCGTGAATCCAATTCGCATTTTAACTGCTTCTATGGCTTGTTTTATCCTAACCTTGTTCTCCCTAATCGCAATTCCTGAAGTTTATTAAACTAAAATACTTCACTATTTTTGTAGCCTGAAACAGGACAAAGGTTCCTTTTATTGATGTGCACAAATGAAACTGGATTTGGTATTGCAATTCCGTAGAAGCTTTGTTGCTTAAAATTCTACTGTTGATCATGAATACATATCTGAATGTACAGTATTAAGAACCTTTATTCTTTGATGTAGCGTGATGGATTGAAGCTTTGATTTTCTTCTGTTTAACTTCAATCAAAAAATTCTTCTGAGTTTGGTTGAATTAATTGATTTGCAGGAGCCTGTTGCTTTCCTAGGAGGAGTTTTTGCAGGGCTTTTAAGGCTTGATTTAAATGAAGATCCGTTGAAGGAATGGGTGACCAGAACAGTTGAAGCTTCAGGGATAAATTCAGAGGATTTTTGTGAAGTTGATGAAACGCCACAGCAGATTGAGATTGAATGAGTTCATTATTTCTTCCTCAATACGCTTATTTATCAACAGCACTAATTGTGTAATATGGATATCATTCAAATAAAACACACTTTAAATAAAATATAATTTTTCATACTGGTTCGAAATTTGTTAAAGTTCAAACTGATATATCGATCTATAAAAAAAATCTAGATTTCGATTCGATACGGTGTCGTTTGGGAAGCCCAATTAAAACAATAAAAGAAGGTTGTACAACCAGCCAAGATTGACCTAATGTTGTGTTTCAGTTGGTTTAGGCTGCTTAATTCACTATCATGAGAAAATATTCTTTAATTTTAATTAATTATTTAATGACATTTGTTGTTGTATTTTATAAATTATAAATTGCAATTAATTGATAAAAGTTGAATAAAACCACTAAAAAGAATAGTAAAAATTGAATAAAAAACCAATGACTAGTGGGTCTGACCTTTATTTAGTAAAACAACAACAATAAACGAACTAAACTAGTAAACTTTACGATTTTATCACCGTGGATCAATTTAAAAGAAAAATAAATAAGAAATAATGAATTTAATTTAACAACTAAAATCTAAATGCTAATTGGAATTGCGGTTGGGAATTTGTATTAACTCCAGGAGTCTCTTAAGTCGGAGAAAGGAGGGTTTCTTTTCTTGATATTTAGCCGGCACCTCCGTTCCATTTTATCGCTTGATTGACAATTGTCTTATGTATATCCAATTTTTATCTACTTGTGTTTAACCTGAATACTCTCAAAGTTCGAAGTTGAATTTTTTGATTCCTTGTAATTCATCCGACCCGTTTATTTGTTAGGACAGAAAATTAAAGATTGATGGATTTGGACCAGTGGATCTCGAAGGTGAAAGAGGGACAGCATCTATCTGAAGATGAGCTTCAGCTTCTCTGCGAATACGTATCTACCTTTTTTACTTGTTCTTGTTATTTTTAAAATTTTACTCTACATAATTTATGAAATGGGTACAAGTTTCAGTAAAGTATTTAGTTAACCTATAATTTAATTATTACCTTTTCGCTTGATGGTTTTTTTCGACCCATAATGCTACTTAGTTATTTTGAGAAGCTTTGGGCTTGATCTATGTTTCTGTAACTTGTTTGAGCATTATTCGATTTATTCTATGAGACATGTAGTTGGGTTTTTAGGAAGCTTTCCAATTAAGACGGTGGATTAGATGAGTTTATTGTGTTTTGCATCTTTTCTTGGTTAAATTGCCGTTGGCATTGGTAAATATTTTTTAGGCATTTTTTCTGCTGCTGTTATTATTATTACTTATTTTTGTTCTCCTAGAAACAAAGGAAAAAATATTGACGATGTTTGTTGTAGGTCCTGAATGTGTTCTATTACCTTAATCATAAGTTTTCAGGTAAAGGAGATTTTGATCGAGGAGTCAAATGTTCAGCCTGTCAATAGTCCTGTCACAGTGTGTGGAGATATTCATGGCCAGTTTCACGATTTAATGAAACTTTTTCAGACTGGAGGCCACGTGCCAGAGACAAATTACATTTTCATGGTGCATAATACTGATCCTTTTTTTCATCAGATTTCCAGGATAACTGTTTCTTACATTTAGATATATGGTTTGCAGGGGGATTTTGTTGATCGTGGTTATAATAGTTTGGAAGTTTTCACAATCCTTTTGCTTCTCAAAGCAAGGTATGTGGAATATGGTATATATTGATTGCGGGTCGCTAGGTTTCCTCCTTAGTAGATAAATTTATATGAATTAAAAAACATTTGCACACATCACATCTTAAAGAAGTTAAGTGTACTTTGATTCCGTTAGTTTTATGTTTTCAGTTGAGGCAGTCATTTGCAATTAATTGTTACATTTCTTCGTTATTTAGTTCACATTGTTGATGTTGTCCAGTACCTTTTCCAGTGAATGTGAACGTGATCATTGTGATCAGCTTTTTTCAGAAGAAGCCTTTCTATTTGGTTATGTATTAAACGCCACAAATGCTGTTTTCTAGTTTCGCTTTTTTGTTCGACATATTTAAATATCATTCTTTATTTACATCAGATATCCTGCTAACATTACGCTCCTACGAGGGAATCATGAAAGTCGGCAACTAACACAGGTTAAGAATTTACTTTAAACATTACACTCCTACGAGAGAATCATGAACTTCACATCTTTCCTTTGCCTATTTTGTACCATGTAATTTGATGGATTATGAAACAAGAGTTTTATTTTGCAATGACTAGGAATTGTATCACTCATGGTAAAATGTAGCATCTGGATACGTTTGCTTTTATTTTGACATGTCTTTTTTTGATTGGTTTATAATGATTGTTTTATCCATCTTTCACAGGTTTATGGTTTTTATGACGAATGTCAAAGAAAGTATGGCAATGCTAATGCCTGGAGATACTGCACTGATGTGTTTGACTTTCTTACCTTGTCGGCAATTATTGATGGAACAGTATGGTTTTATTTCTTATTGCAATGCATACCATTTACATTGGAAAAATGATTTTCTGCAACCAAGACTGTGATTCAGATTATTTCTCAGTGACTCTAGGGGTTGGGTTATCTACTTTTATTCTGTATTATTGTTCATCTTTTTTATTAATAAGTCTATGGGGTTTTCATGTTAGGTCCTTTGTGTGCATGGCGGCCTATCTCCTGATATTAGAACTATTGATCAGGTTATACTGAAATCTTCAGCGTTATGTTTTTTTGTAAATAAGCCTCCTGGTAGAAGTTTCTTAGTTCTTTGGGTTTATTGACAGATTAGAGTTATTGAACGAAATTGTGAGATCCCCCATGAAGGACCCTTTTGTGACTTAATGTGGAGTGATCCTGAAGATATTGAGACTTGGGCAGTGAGTCCTCGAGGTGCTGGGTGGCTTTTTGGATCCAGGGTGACATCTGAGGTGAGTCGATATAGATGTTTCTTGACAATAAATCCATAGTGGGGTTTACTCACTGGAAATTTCGGTTTGGAATTTGCTTTCAGTTTCTTTGAAGCATCATACCGTAAAAAATGGTTTTGGTAATTGGATTTGTAGGACAGTTTTGTCATGAAGAGTTAAAAATTAACTGATCTGTATTGTGTCTACCAGTTCAATCATATCAACAAACTTGATCTTGTTTGTCGGGCACATCAGCTTGTTCAAGAAGGTCTAAAGTATATGTTTCAAGATAAAGGCCTCGTTACTGTGAGTTTTATTCTTAACCAATGATCGTAATATCATATCTCTGAAGCATGTATTTATATGTTTTATGGTGTTGCAGGTTTGGTCAGCACCAAACTATTGCTACCGATGTGGAAATGTAGCATCCATCTTGAGCTTCAATGAGCAAATGGTATGTGCTCAGATACCCTTAGCCGTGCTTGATCTTGATATTTTGTATCGTAAATTTAAGTATTCTATGGATTTAAAACATAATAAGCACGATGATTATTGTGTTGTGATCAGGAGAGATCAGTGAAGTTCTTTACAGAGACTGAGGAGAATAACCAGATGAGAGGGCCAAGAACTGGAGTTCCATATTTTCTTTGATGGATATATTGGTAAAGTAATTGGTTTTGGTTAGAAAGTTTTAATGGCGCCATTGGTAGCTTCTATGTTTACATATTGTGAATGTGGATATGATGTGCTGGCAGTTGGCACCTTGTTTTGTTTGAAGAATTATTGCCTGTAATACTTTGATTTTTTCAACTCATTTATCCATGAAACCTCTTAAGGAAGCTTACATGATGAAAATGGTAGGTTGGTTTAGTTGGTTATTCTTGTTATCTGTCGCCTTACGTATTATTCAATATTTTAAAATTGTGTGTAGTGAATATTGATATATAATTATTGTGAATTTTTAAAATACTAATATTAATATTATAATTATAAGAAGTAAGGAGCAATTAGTTATTTTTAAATAATAGTTTTAGTATTAGTGATAACGGGTAACCGTGATGTTTTAGTGATATGTAATTATGTATTATAATTTTGTTTTATGTGTGTAAAAAATCATGATTTGATAATGGACGAACATCATTTAAGGTCTACAAAATTTGTATGATTTAGCAAATTTAATCCTTAAACTTTCTTCATTTGACAAATTTAATCTTCAAAGTTTTGTGGAAGCAAAACAAGTTCCCAAACTTTGTATTTTTGGTATAATTAGTCCTCATATTTTGTAATTTTTGGCAAATCTAGTCCTCAAAGTTTCATATATGTGGCGAAATTGATCCTCAAATTTTGGGGATTAATTTTGTCACATAAGAACTAAATTTGTCAAAAATATCAAAGTATGGGAACTATAAATGTCAAATAAAAGTTTGAAGACCAAATTTGTCAAAATCACCAAACCGTAGGAATTAAACTAGTCATTTTCTCTTTGTGGATAATTGATTATACCAATGCCAAACAAATACATTATAATTTACATTGAGAAGTGATGGATTAGTGTATCATACTAGTGATCAATAATTGAATTTTCATTATTGCGTACAATATTTATCAATATTTTAAAAATTAGTATTGATCGATATATTGGACGAATTTAGTGTATTGACATATAGGATATGTATACACAAATAATAATATAAATTAAATTATTAGTATATCAAAAATTTACTCAAAATTTCATATATATATATATTTTTTACCTAAATTAAACAAATTAGATTTGATTTGATATGTTCAAAACTCATACTGTTTGATATTTTGTTTAAATATTTTAAATTCAGTACACGTGACATTTTCTAGATACTTAATTGAAATTTAAAATATTGATATTTATGGAATATTTGCGTTACTTTAGTTAACCTCAAACATAATATTTAATATCCTCGTGATTTATTGATTTAATTATATCCTTAAGATTAATTAAACTGATTTTTTTAAAAGAATAATCCAATTTTTTCGCCATCATTTTGAGACCTCGGTGGTTCTTATTTCTTATTACTTATTTCAGAAAATCCCGGGAATCCCATTTTTTCAAGGAGGAGGTGTGTGACAAAATTTGGGTTGTTTTTTAGCGGGGGAAGAGGATCGCTGCCTGCAATCTTGGAAGATGGAAAAGCTACAAGTTAAGAGTGATCAACGAGAGATCCATTGTTGAAAAAAGCTGAAATGTAAATTGGTGCGTGCAATTCTTCTGCTTCGGAAACCCTACGTAGATCTAAATCACGATGCTGCATTTTCTGTTGATTACATGGGATTATGGTTTATGATGCAATGAAGCAGCTGATTTAATGCTAAATGGCAAGTTTTCATACATTGTTGTCTGGATTGAATGATGTGCATCCCTGTACGGATTTCAGCGGTAAGTTTCACGGCAACGACTCCATAGGTGATTTAGCTAGGCGACTGAGAACTGTCCAGAAGGGGAAATGTATGAATGTTGACAATTTCCGTGGCTCTAAGTTTAGGGTTCCTGTGACTGGTCACTCATGGGGGTCAAGTGATACAATGGAGGCTTCTCTTGTTAGAGAGAGGCCTCATAAGGTTATTAATGGCCATAATCAGATCCATCTAATCGAAATTCCTGTCACTTGCTATCAGGTATTTTTCAATCAGTATGCTTTCCTTTATATTTCAGGCCGGGGTTCTTGTACCTTGATAATGAAACAATGCAGATTATTGGGCTTCATGAACAAGCAGAGAAAGATGAAATTGTGAAGTCAGTAATGCATCTGAAAAATGCAGAAATTGAAGAGGGGTATACCAAAGATACTGTTATAGCTCGCCAGGTTTGAATTTTTTTCTACTCCCTATATAAACAAAAATATTCCTTTGAATGACCTATATTGTTCACTCATGAGCATATAATTTGTTTTGCTTCTTGCTTAGGATCTTTTGATGGATGTCAGAGACAAACTCCTTTTTGAGCCAGAGTATGCTGGAAATATCAAGGATAAACAGCCCCCTAGGTCTTCATTTTCAATCCCATGGAATTGGTTGCCTGGGGCTGTGTGCCTTCTTCAAGAGGTAAGTTGAGGTTGCAGCATGAGAAAATCTCAACGGTGTATATGTACCAAATCTGACTGCATATTTTTTCTGGTTAAAGTGCATTATATGGTGGAGGGAAACTGCAATGGCCCTGCTATGTTCATGATATTTTTTTTTTCTCTTTCCATGCACTTGAACTGAATGATTTAGGTTGGGGAGGAGAGGCTTGTTCTAGAAATTGGAAGCAAGGCTATGCAGAATCCAAAATCGAAGCCATTTGTGCATGATATGCTCCTCGCTATGGCCCTGGCTGAGGTAAGAAAATGAAACGAGGTTAGGATGTTGAACATCTTTGTATTATTTTTGTTTTACTTGCAATGCTTATTATAGGCTCTTTTTTGAAGTGTGCAATTGCCAAATTTGCATTTGAGAAGAACAACATTCCTCAAGGATTTGAAGCTCTTGGCCGTGCCCAGTCTCTTTTAAGGAGCAATACTTCTCCAGGGAAGATGGTGCTGTTGTCNTTTCTGATGCCTAGTTCGTATATTAATTGCAGGCCGAATTTTTCAGTGGAGACAAAAGAGCTTCTAAGAATAGACAGATAAAAAAGATATCCAATATAAAACATAGACCAATAGCAGTTGCTCTTTCACAATATCAAAGAGATGGAGAGTCCATCTCAAGCATGGAATCTTCACAAAATCTCGGGCCAACTGCGAAACAGCTTGCACCTCCTAGTCTGCAAAATCCATGGACAGAAATTCAGAAGGCTTTGGTTGGAAACAATGTTGCATCACCTTCTGTGCAATTGAAAAGAAGTTTAGGTACGAAGCATGAGGTCTGGAAAAATTGGCTGATCATCTCACAAATGCTTGGGAAAATCATATATTCTGCAGCTGTGGGTTGCATTTTGTTTGCTCTTTTCAAGTCACTCAACATGCAGACATGGAGACTCAGAAATGTAGTTTCATCAAAGATGTTTGAACAAAGTTTTGGAACATGCTCTCCTTCCTGGAAAGATTCTCATATGGAGTTAAGTGATAAGAATGTCATAAGAAACGATAATGTCTTTGTGGCACGACTCAAGAAAGCTCTCTCACTATTTGCTCTTTACTGGGACAGCTCTGAATCTTCTGATTTTCGAACTGCCTCTGTCTCTTCTGGCATTTCGACATTCATTGCTTCAAAAAATTCTCAACAAATGCCTTTCGTAGGTGCTGAGACACTTGTCAGGCAATGGCAAGCAATCAAAGCAAAAGCACTAGGGCGTGAACATGATACTTCTGGGCTTAGTGAAATTCTTGAAGGATCAATGCTTGTTCAGGTACCTGCTAGAATGTATTGACTTATCATACTTGTTCACTCTGTACAGAGCTACTTCCCAATACTTCTAGACATTTGTTTTAAAAGACTTGTAAGAAATGGATTTTCTGCAGTGGCAAGCACTGGCCAACGCAGCTAAGTCAAGATCATGCTTTTGGAGATTTGTTTTGTTGCAGTTAGAGATTTTACATGCTGAGACATTGATGGATGGCGCTGGGACAGAAGTGCTTGAAATTGAAGTCATGTTAGAGGAAGCAGCTGAACATATGGATGAAAACCAGCCAAAAAACTCAACTTACTACAGGTTAGCAAGTATCCAATAATTATTTCTGCTAGTATTTTGTGCTCATACACTGCTGAAACATGAACCTATTTGGAAATCTATACATGGAAATCAATATTTCGAGGTATTTGTTGATGCATATTATTGAGAAACAATGAACATTATCAATTGTTGCTTATGGCACCTTCATGTGATGTTTTCTACTACATATTCTCATGAGATACATCAATTTGGTTGCAGTTCTTATAGAATTCGGTACCTACTGAAGAGGCATGGAAATGGATCATGGAGATTCTTTGAAAGTGAGATTTTGACACCTTCATGAACATCTTAAGGCAGCCATTTAACACACAACTCAGTACTGATTGTAGTGCATTTTCAATTACTGTTTCTGACCCCTCAAATCCCCATATTTGTATGACCACTTTCGTGGTGTATATATTATAATGTTTCTAGATGGATCATGCTGCTGTATTGGATTCCTTGATTTCCAAAAATGTTACATAATTTTGATCATATTACCAATTAATTAACATTTTAAAACTAAATTTGTCATTCAATCCATTTTATCAACAGTTACATAATTACAACGAACTCATTCATCTTTAGCCCTTGCTAAAGTTATATACCAAAAGCCACACTCAAAATTCCTACCCCAAATCTAGAAATGGAAGCGGATCGGCATCAACTGCACCTTCGGAATTTTCCTTGATTTGGGAAACATATTCCAGATGACTTGAAGGTGATCTGTATAAAATCAAGGATTCAACTCCTAACCATACGAATACAAGTCCTCGAACCATTTTGAGGAGCCTTCTTGTCATTTCCTGGTGTATTTTGACAAAAGTTGCTGTAAAAAAATGAGTTAGTGTAGATAAAACTAGTATGGAACTCTGGTTGGGTCAAGCTTAGAAGTTCATTTGCACTGTGGTAAATTAGTTGCAGTAAAATTCAACTGATCATTGGGAAACTAATAAAAAGTCAAAAAACTTGCAGAAGCAATACCTCATTTGAATCAGTTGTTACGCGTCTCCTTCGGAATCAGCCATCTCTTCGCACTCAAACTCAATGTTTTCTTCAAATTCTTCTTCAGAGTCACTCAATTCTTCCTGTTCCATAGTAATCTCAGTGAATGATTCATCATGCATGCTATGAGAGACTGCACTTGGTGTTTCACTGTCTGTAACCTGTTCAAAACTACCCTTGTCAGCCTCTGTTATTATCCTGTCTAAACCTTTCTTCCTTAGAGAGTTTTCAGCTGCTCCTGATTCGAGTCTTCCAGACTCCCAGACACTTGATGATCTGCCGAGAGATCTCGGAGTAGTGTTTTTTCTACTTTGAACACTTCTTTGATTATTCTTGCTATTAGGAGTGATGGCCTTCAACCCTGAGGCACCACGACTTTGTCTTGATTCACCACGAACAGTCCTTGCACTTGCAACCGGATGGGATATTATAGCTTCTGTATCTGCAGAATCATTCCTTTGTAGAAGAGGATGAAAAACACCACCAGAAGATGAGGCACATTTCTCAGGAGACTTGGATGATTTGCTAAGGAAGTTCACGGCATCTTTTATGCAACGGGGAGCATGAAAAAGACTCAGAGATAGTTGCGGTTGATTTGCAGTGATGATTCTGGAACTATGGTGTGGTGCATGATAAGGCAAATGAGCATCTTGAGAAGAATGGAACAACAGAGGATGCATCTGAAGATCTGAGCCACTCATCTTCGGCATACATTTTTCGAATATGGCACAAGAAGCATTAGAAAGGTTTGTAAATCTTGCAGTTTTTTCTGAAGAATCAGTTCTTGAAACACTGCCTGAAATCCTGGCACATGATGCTGTATGGTTACTTTTGAAAGCTGACTGTGATATAATCCGGACAGTTGGAGGAAGATTAACAGGAGGCAAATCAGGAGCTAATTTCACTATTCTTGCGCTATTTGGCCTATGAGATCGATATGGTTGTAAATATACTTTACTGCTGGATGTGCTGCCAGAGAAGTCAGAAAATATAGAAGCTTAGCTCACCGGAAGCACAGTGAACACAAAATCTTCTTGAAGAGGAGATAACCTTAAAGCAGAAAGATACCTGGGATAACTTTGGGTATGGCTAGTTTCATATCGTGGATTATCAATCTGTGTGCGGGCATGGCGATTCTCCTCGGAATGCAGGCCAGAATGAAGAATCAAAGGAATATTATTATCAGGCCTCCAGTCAGCTAAAAATGCCTCGTGAACATAGGCTTCATCTTCCTTGTCAATGCGCTTACCCCAGCGATTAGATTCTTCAGTAGCATTACCAGTGACACAACCCTGTAATCAAAGATTCATTACATATTTTGTTATTGGATGAAGTTTCTCAACAACATACTTCCTGATCAAGGAGCAATAATATATTTAGGATCACAAAACCTTGAAAATGAAAAACTAATAGATTCACAGAAAACTGGCATTACTCTGCCCATCTGCATTGTTCTATCTCATTAAAAAAGCACATTAAAAAACTATCGATATAAGAAAAGTTAGATGTATGTGATATTCAGAGCACCATGATGTTAAAATGAAAATCACAACCAACACCACACACCATACTCCCCCACAAGGTTGCTATGTTTAATAAAGTCAACGGAAAATGAAAAGATACAACAACATTTAATTATAGTCATATTGTATGTAGCAACAATTTCATGAACCTAATTAAATATTCCCAGTTTTGCAAGTTTCATTTTGTGTTCGTATCAAGTTTTCCACCAAACAAGCAATACCAGAAATCTGAAAACCTCAGCTATTTTACACAAGATCCTTTTCATTTTTAAAGGAATTTTGCAATTAAATAGAAGACCTTATGCATTCGTACAATTCATCCATCTGATCATGATTTTTTAATACCATCCATGCATAGTCTTCTTCTAAGAATGGTCAAAGATTTAAAAGTCTAATGGAATGGCACTTCCATGTTTTTAACCTAAATCGCGTGCTAGATTCTCTACATGGTCAGAGTTGAAGAGTCAAAACAGCATATATTTCATCATGAATAATCAGTGGAAACCTTTTGAACATGCTCTTCACCTCATGTTTTACCAGATAATAGTTGCACAAAAATGCCTTACAATAGCATTCAAAAAAATCTCAGCGTACTTTAGTATCACTAGTCAGCAAAACATAATGAATATGTAAAAAGGAACTGCAGCTACAAAACCAAAATTCAGAATGTGTTATTAGTACCTGTTTTTCTGAATGTGATGACAACGGAGAAGCTTTACTAGCCTTTCTCCTTAATTCATACAAAAGGCGCTTTGCTTTCTTATTTGCATCAGATTTATAGGACTTCTGGGTACCAGAAGCAATTCGCCACTGTCGGGGAAGCAATGATGGATCTCTATATGGAACGATAAACCTCCAAATTGAAATCCAGTCGAGCTTAAATTTTTTCAAACCCTACACCAGTACAATCAAACATTAGGTTGCAAGCAAAGAGTATAATAATGCTTCCAAGAAACCTCTCACTTACCACTTCAATTCGGGCTATCTCCTCAGAATTCAGGGGAGAGTTTTTCATCCTCCGTACAACCTACCAAATGAGCAAACCTCTCTGAACTTCGGCTTAAAAATAAGAGGAAAAATAAATTAAAATTAGATAGTACCTTGATAGGATTTTCTGGTGCGTTTGATGATGCACGATTCTTTTGCCTCACAAAAATCTGTTTCACGGCATATATCGTATTAGCATTAAACATATTAATACGCAAATCATTACGAAATATCCACCTGATGCATTGATTTGCAAGGAAGAAACCTTTGCTGTATAGCTTTCCAGTCATTATTAAATTCCATTAAACCCAATGCCAGTAATCTGACGAGAAAAATAGCTTCATTGGTTCAGAAATGTATATGTGATGGTCAAACAAGAAATTAACATGCATTCCAATGAAATGTCAAACGAAGTGGGTATCAAATTATAAGTCATGCCATATAAATCATAAGAACCTTCTAGCTGAAATAATTCAATTGGCATAAGGGAAAAAAGAGAGTATGAAGCATGCAACTCACTCATCCTCTGCATCAGTAAAAAGAACCCGATTTGCAAGAGTCGCTGGAGGGGGCTTGTGAGGATAAAGGGCCGGATTAAACAATGGCCCAAACCTCTGAGCCAATTTTGCGATGTCTTTTGGCACAAGAAAAACTGGTTGGCTTTTGGCTTTCTCGACCAGAGCTGCAGCCATTGTCTTTTTTGGCATGTCATTGCAAGATACAGAAGAATGCAGCTCATTAGACTCAAGAGAATTGTTTTCAATTTCACCCTGAATATCACACTCAGAATAACCTAAACAGCTAGGAAAAGGAAACAAGGGCTCTGAATGGTTTTGACTCTCTATACCAAGTTCAATTTGGCATCTTTCATATGATCGCACAGCTGCAAAGAAAATACAGTAGTACGTGAGAAGTTACAGAGCCATAAGAATATGGCTACAAACTAGAACAAAGATTTTCAGTAAAACCGTACCAGATGTAACATCATCCACATAGTTCTCAACTAATCTCAGTGGGGCAACATCCAGCACAGATAACACTGGACCACAAATGTAAGGAGTCCATGGTGCGCATTCAGGAGTTCTAGAACACCCAGCCTGCTGATCAGGCAAGGACACACACTTTTCATTAGCCAAGGAGCTGAAATCAGAAGGTGCGTCCTTATTACTTCCTGATGGTGCATCCCGGATCAAATTTCTGTAGTTGTGATTTGGATGCAACATTCTTAGACCCTCATCTACCACTGATGAATGTACAGAAGGAGGAACAAAGCAAATGTTCGGATATGGAACTTTTTTCCATGCCAGTGCTTGATCCCTGATTAGTAGCATCTCTGAAATTAACCCCTTAACCTCAGCAGTAATGTGATTTTTGACAGGCTCGGAAACACAAATAGAGAAAATCTGAATGAGTAGCTGTACATGCTCATGAATCAGACAATGAAGCTGCCCTATTTGATGATGAGTAAAACCACACAAACTATTATTTATCTGTGGAACAAATGGATGTGGAATGTTGGCTGTAAGTTGGCTCCCATCAGAGCTAGGATATGAACCTATTGATATTGGTATAAGAGGGCGCAGCTGACGATCAGCATGCTGGGAAAGCTTCTTGCTGTGCTCACGAGAAGTTTTCTGTCGTTTATTCAGCCTAGTCATACACCTTCGCTCTACATCCTCAGTTTCACTTTCTAATGCTTCTTCAATTTCAAGTTCAAAATCAGCATCATTTTCTTCATCTTCATCAACATTGCTAATCCCTGGTGCATTCTGTAATTCATCACCTTGTAAAACAGCTGCAAGAAATTTTCTATATTCCTCTTCATCATCAACCTTCTGGAGATCCTCTTCATCGTCTGTTTCTTGAAGAAATTTTTCAAGCTCGTCAAGTGTAAACCTTGCAAGAGAGTAACGAGCCCTGGTCCGCATACAGATGGCCCCTTCGCTATCCACATCAACCCTAACATTCGAATCAACTGTAGCAAAACTAGAATCAAAAGTATGAACTGTATCAGTAACTTGGTCAAGAATGCGAAAATTTGCTGATTGAGAAATCTGTGATAGGCCTTCCTCTGTAGTTACAGTAAAAGTTTCATCAGGATTTCTTCCACTACTGTCGCCAGATGGAACTATGCATTGCACCACTATTTCCTCATAACACCCGGCGTTCCCATCACAGTTAAGATACTCTCCCGCACCTAATAAACATTTTTCTTCAAAATTTTCACCACGGACCTCAAAATTTTCATCACAATTAAGATACTTCCCTCCATTATTATCATTGGCATTAGTGTCCAAGTCTTCAACTTCAGAACTCAAACTTGACGAAGGCTCAACAGAATCACTTTTAACAAAAGGGTTGAAATCTCTATCTTCATCCTCGTCCTCTTCATCATGCACACAACAATTGTCCATGCTCTCCTCAACTTGATTATCTCCCTCCATCTCATTATCACCAGGCAAAACGAAACGCCCTGATATAATAACTGAATGGGATGATCCGGGCGGACATTATTGGGCAGCCAAATCAATTGATTCCCTAGATTCGGAGGCTAAACTTGACAGCGTTTTGCTAATAAGAAATTAGCATATTCTTCTTGCTAACTGTTACGATCCTATAATTGGGATCCTATAATTGGGCTTACGAATTAGATTAGATATTTGAAGTATAAGCCCATATTTTGGCCCTTATCTTAATTAGGATATAAAACACTTGTGTTGAATTGTTTTTGGATATCAATCAATTATCATTATTTCTCATCTTCTCTCTTGGCTTCCGCCGTTCTCCTCAACCCCATTTCATCTACATCTCTCCTGACTTCTTTCAGTCTACTTCTCCTCCTTTTCTACCTCACATCTTCGTCTATTCCTCGGTTACGATCCAAGATCGTAACACTAACAAAGCGTGAGAATCATTACCCTAAACCAAGGCGATGCAACTATTAAGCGTTCAATCAATGGTGCCTGATTGCCAAGAGAATATACCTTATCCGCTGATAAAAAATGGGCAGACTGCCAAAAATTCTACCAATTCAACCGACAACCAGCAATGACCCTATCATCTATAGCTTCACCCGCCAATTGTTCTCTTTTCTGATTTTCTCGCTTATACCTCACACTTGGGGTAATTTTGCAGAGAGCAATCTTTCAAAAATTCGTTTGCAAAATAACATTAAATTAAAAATATATAATAAATTAAATTATAATATAATATAATAATATTAATAAAATATTATATCGAACTATACGTAAAATATCGGGTACTAATTGATATATCGTTCATACTCTATGAATTGAAATATATATTTTTATATTGATCGATATGGGGGTATTGAGTTATAATGTCAGATATCGATCCATATTTTTATATCGTAATTTCACATATCGATCGATATAAAAGTATATCTTCCGATTCGGGGAGTATGACCGATATATCGATCGATAAATGGTAGTTTACATGTCGTCCCGAATAATATTTAATCAATATTTTCATAACGTCTGGTACAATGAAAGCTGGGCGGCACCTATATATGGATCGGTATCAGATTTACGGTTCGGAGCCCATGTTTTTCTAGATCGACCAGAAAATTTTTGATCGATATGTGAAATTACGATATAAAAATATGAACCGATATTTGACACTATAACTCAATACCGCCATATTGATCAATATAAAAATATATATTCTGATTCATAGAATATGAACGATATATCAGTTATTACCCGATATTTTATATATCGTTCGATATAATACTTTATTAATATTATTATATTATAATTTAAATTATTATATATTTTTATTTTATTAAAATATATAAATGTATAATATCTAGTAAATATTTTATGAAAATATGTTATTCTATAAAACTTTTATTATTTTGCAAACTAATTATTATTTTGCAAAATTGATCCTCACGGTTGTAACTTGAGATGTATGATTGGGCATGGGCCCAACTAAAGGCCAAGCCCAACTGTTTCGAATATATTTTTCACACTAGCCCATAAAAGTGAGTCCCAACTACGCCCATCTTTAATGTATTGTTCTAATTTTATCGAAATACTTTTGATCAATATTTAAATTTCTACGAAAGATAAAAATAAAGTTCATTTCATATGCAATTTGGAAAATTTAGTGATTGACTCGAGTTTTATTTTTATTTTATTATTTCAATATTTAAAGTCATATACATCAATTTTTCATATTTTAACACTTTGAATAATGAGATTTTGAATATTACGTTATTTTAGATTTTATAATATGTCGATTTTAAATAACTAAAGGTTAAATTTTGTGTATTTCAATTAACGAGAAAATAATGATTCAAAATCAACTTAAAAATTAATTTATGAATTTGTGTTTTAGTAATTGACCGAAATTTTACTGAAATTTAATTAATAATACAATATAATGCCCAAATACAAATATAACCAGATAATAATTCCAAGATTTTTATTTCAATATCTACCCCCTCCCCCCATTTTCCTGTCGTTTTATAAATCCAACTGTCTGGAAAAGTTGTAGTAGTTGACAATGACTGATAACTCGTGAAGATTTGTTGGCTTTAATTTATTTAGGCAAATTTGTTGCCCCATCTTTTCTGTTGATAGATTTTCACTTTTTAGCTAAATATTTAATATACTACAATATATTCAATCGTTACTCTTATAGGTCTAAATTTTGTTAAACTGCAACATTATTGATTCCATCTATATGCATAAACTTTGACTCCATTTGGTAATGCTTCTGAATTTTTTCATATTAAATAATATTTGTTTGCGTAGCTGATTCAAATTCATACAAATTCATTTGTTTCCATACTGTGAATAGTGAAGAAATGGATGGTTGAGAGAAGTAATCCTCATTGATTGTATAATCAATCTTCTTCCCACCTAACACCTTTAATGCATTGCCTGAGGACCCACTTTCTATGTTTTAGTATATTGACAAAGGAGAGCATCACACGATAGAAAAGAAGCAAGTTTTAGACATGGCAGTCCAGATTGAAGCAGTCCAGACTGTGGTTCCATCGAAGCCAACTTTCCCCAGAATATCTACAAAGCTTTGTTTTCCTACCTCTCATGATCTCAACTCCATTCCCATTTCCACAGCAGCTTTTCATGTTCTTCTATTCTTTAAGAAAGCATCTGAGTCTGATTCCGGGTGGCTCCACGCCGCCTTGATCAAAGAATCCCTCAGTAACATGTTGGTCGAACAACCGATACTTGCAGGGCGGCTGAGGCTGTTGGAGGAAGACGATGCTGCTCTTGAGATTGTGTCTAATGACTCTGGAGTTAGAATGGTCGAAGCAAAACTGGATAAAACGGTGACTGAGTTTCTAGATGTAGCTGAGCAAGAACAATTTCAGAAGCTGGTTTTCTCCGAGGATTTCACTCAACAAGATCCCAACTTTTCTTCTCTTCTGTGCATCCAGGTTTTCTTTATCTTCACTACGTTTGGAATTATAGAATCTCACTAATTATATAACGTATAAATATTTGAATAAGTTAATTACTATAATATTCATTATTTTTTTATAAATTATTCTAAGTTAATGGATTTGATAATTGAAATGAATTGAATTTTTCCGCTATGATATCGATAATTAGGATTTTAACCAAATCAATTATGATAGTATTATGTTGAAATTATAATGGGTTTGTTTGGAACTCAAATTAAAACTGCGATATTGTGCGATACCTAGATCGTGATTTTCTTATGGTACACAAAACATAAGCTTAATTGCGATGTGATAATAGTTAAAAAATCACGATATCATCATAGCTATTAAAACCAGTTGTGGTCTCATCGTGATTTTGGAAAAGACTAATTTACCCTTACTTCTATTAATTACAATATAATTATACTTATTATTTTATATATAAAGGATATATTAGTATTTTTGCATAGATCACGATCATAATATCACAATTTTAGCAAACATATTTAAAAATTCATGATCATCACATCTCACCACATACCGTAATTTTAGAAAGCTATATCAAACATATTCAAAGTCTAGTGGAAGACTTGAACTTCATAAACAATCCCAAAGTTTATCACACTTGAAAGGTGGGACATTTCAACCTCCAACAATTGACTCATTAAAAAAACCCATCAATCCCCATCACTTTCACCACTGCCCATTCCCTATATTTTCAATTAAAACAACAACGAATGGTGACCTTTGGATCCTTTTGTCATTTTAGTATCAAATTTTGATGTCTTTTGAAGCAGGAATTGTTATTTTACAGGTGACTAACTTCAGTTGTGGGGGTTACTCAATTGGGTTCAGCAGCAGTATTCTCTTAGTTGATCCCTTTGCTGCTGCGAGTTTTCTAAAGAACTGGATCAACAATCACAAACATCTCGTTTCAAGACACAATGAATCTAGAGTTCCCATGTTCTATCATCCTCACTTGAGAAGCTGCGTACCCTTATCTGTACCATTCATAGACCTGCAATCTAATAAAACCCGTAAACCATTAGGTAAATCGATCATCTTCACCATTCAAGCTAAAACATTGAGTTTAGAACACGAGGAACTAGCAGAGATTTGCATAAACAAGGCAGAATTTGAAGTTGGTAAGACAATGAGCCATAAAGTATGGATGTTGATGAAGGCTTCACCTGAGAATAATGGTGAGATTGTTCTTGTTACGAGATCCGAAAAGGGTTCGAAGAAGATGGATGATGGAGTTAAGTTGAGTGCAAATTGGGATGAGCTTGGATTTGAGAATGTTTGTTTGAATGAAGGGAAGAAACAAGAATATGGTTTATGTTGGATCAGTAACTCGTCATTTGAAGAAGGATTTGTTCNTGTGTAAAGATGTGCAGTGCTTTCTGTTGAAGGGATTGGGTTGAGTTTGTGCTGGCGGTGTTTTCAAACTATACGTATGTACTGTGTCTGTTGTCCATCTACTTTTACAATATCTTTGTGGTGTGTAATGTAAGAAGAGTGATATGTTCTGCTGCTATAATTCCTATTTTGTATGAAATCAGATTTTGGGTATGATTACAGAGATGATGATTCATCTTCTGGTTTAAGGGCTTTGTAATCTGTCATTGTTAGTGTTAAATTATGATGTTGAGATCAGTAACAAAAGTTATTACAAAATAGAGAGGCGGACAAATCTTACAATGAAGAGCAAGCAACACAAAGACAAACAAATACATCATTTGTTTTTCTACTAATGTTTTTTGTCTAAATCGGTATAAATCAACCTAAAACTCACCATGAAACTTCGATACCATATAGGAAAAATATATGTATAACCTAGTTTTCTTATAAATTAGATTACTCATTATATCAATTTTCTTATAAACTATAATATTTCTAATTTCAGAAACAAATGTGGAGACAATATTTTCAACAATTATTACATTGATAAAAAGGGGATCAAAACACAAATCAGATAAAAAGATCAGTATAAATGTGACTCAATGTTGGTTGCTTTTTTTTTCTGGGACTGATAACTAATTGCTAAATTGTCCAAATGAAGTGGGAAAATGATAATTTTGGAAGTTCTTCGACATGTGATGGGATCAGCCTAAGACATGCTTCACTTGTTCAATAAAAAAGGTATCGTTTTCAAATGACTTTTGAGGTCGTAGGGTCGTGAGAATCATCCACATTCGTTTTTGTTACCAATCGAATTTGACAAACACAAATGGATTATTTTGCGTTGGATAATCTGTTCATGATTGACTATGAAAATTAGTGTTATTTTATCGCGAACTCTATATATTGTCCATCTCGATTGCCAAAGTCGATTAGTACCAAAAACAAAATCATTAATATTTTAAGTGGAGTGACAATTTTAATGACTTCTTAGTGATTAAGGTCTGTTGTCCCGAGTAAGTTTGAAACCTCAAACTATTGTTCTAAGAAGTAAGAATATGATTTACTGAGTTTTATTTATTTATTTATTATATTTGTATTTCTTTTAAATTTGGTTGCTTCGAAGAAAATAAGAGAATTGGAGGACCAATGTTTTTTATTAATCGAAAATTTGTATCTAGTGGTTGGGATAAATTTATGTTAAAGTATTATATAAACTAAATATCTAAACAATTTTAAAATATTAAGCACTAGTTAAGATTTTGGAGAGGGTAAAGTGAAAATGTAGTTATTATACTGAAATATAATATATTTTACATTATGGTGAATATTAAATTAATTATCATAACTTACTATCAATTTCGTATATACCTTACATACGAAATGAAGCCTAGTATTTGTACATATTTTATGTCAAATAATAAATTAATTATCATAACTTAATGTGACACCACGATTTTGTTAGGATGACTCAATGAGGAAAATATACGAATCTGAGAAGATTTAACTGCTCTTCAGTATTGCGTTAAAATACTTGCTGCCACCTTTGCTTATAGCCTGATCTAACGAATACGGCGACAACGAGAGTGCTCTGGCATTTTTCCTTGTTCCTCTGCACATTTCTACTTTCCTTTCTCTTAGAAGCATCTGCTTTCTCCAATGGCGATCTGCGCCTCATCAATTGTGGCTCCAGCGCCTCCCAGACCTTAAAGAACGATCACCGTGTTTTCACCGGAGGCAAGGTTTGAGTTTTCAAGATTCCGATTCTTTTTTGTCTTCTAGTTTGTATTCTACTGCAAGGGCCTTCAATCGTCGTGCGAGTTACTTGTTTCCGACGGTAGATCGTGGTGTCCATCATACGTCGCGCCTGCATTTTTATCCGTTTGAAACTAAATTTTTTGATTTGATTGAGGCTTAATTTCATGTCGTGGCGAATGGATTTCTGCTATTGGGCGATTTCAGCATTCCTAGGAACGTTAGTTTACCGGTGATTAAGGAGTTTATCATCCCGGCCAGCTCCAATGTGATTGAAATTTTTTTTGCCTTCTGGAAACTTAGAATTTGGGTTTGTGAGCGCTCTTGAAGTGATCTCTGCCCCAAGGGATTTCGTTGCTGGCATTGGAGAGTTTATTGATGTTGGCAAAATGAGAGAATTTACGGATTGTTGAGAAGTGGGTTTGAAGCTGTTTACAGGGTGAGTGTGGGAGGTTTCAAATTGACCCGTTTTAATGATTCTCTACGGAGAAAATGGGTGGCGGATGATGAATACCTGATTAATGGCGCGGGCTCCCAGCCATTTCATTTTGGTGGCTATGTCAGTTACCGTAATGGTGGCCATGCAGTGTTATATTTATATAATAACACTGCAAGAGTTCTATGAAGTTCTGATGCTTCTGTTCCAAATGATAATATAACATGGTCATATGATGTGGAGAAATTATATAAATATATGGTAAGAATGCATTTCTGTGACATAGCAACTATTTCCCTGAACTCTCTTTACTTTAATGTTTATATATGAGAACTTAACGTACGAGAATCTGGATTTGTCAGATATCACGAACGGACAGTTGCCTTCACCCTTCGATGCTGATTTTATTGTTCATTTCAAGAATTTATATAGTGGTAGGTGTAGGCCCATCAAACATGAGCTTTCGTAGAATTGTTTATGCCATTCTTAATGGAATTGTTTGTGCAGATACTGTGGGGAGGAGAATGCTTGTGGATCATGTATGTGTTTTAATTTTTATGATTGGTAAAATTTGCTTGCTGATGTTTATCCTACACATACAAAGTCAAGGTCATCATGGACGGACACAATTGCAGGTTGATGGTTATGAAGCCAATTCAAACTACAACAGACGATCGGGATATATCCGGGCTGGGTAATCTTGTTGATTGATTCAGTTGGCATCCATCAGGATTGGGTGATCATTTGGATCCATTAAATATGTAATTGTTCTGGTGTTTTTGGAGGTTTTGCGTAATGATGAAGTTATCTGTGTAGAGTTGTGATGTAGTTTTCAAAGAATGCCATACGCTATTAATTCTAAGTTTTTCTGTAACACGTTCTGGCTATTGGAGCTTGCTACCGATCAGTAAGTACATGACTTTAAGTTTAGGATTTTTTATTTATAGTAATTGGTTCACCAAACTATTTCTCTTTGTTCTTCATCTAGACTTAATTTCCTATTTGGCTGCAAGAAGCATAAGGCATTCATACAAATAGTTTGGAAGCTTCCTACCAACTCCACGCCAATCAAAGGAAATGAGGTTGACTGGTAGCATTTTCTCACCTACTCCTGAAATTTTTTTCCTTATTCAAATATTTCATTTCTTGAAAAAATTCCACAAAACTTTGACATTTTGCTGCTTCTAGACTGTTAAACTCTGACTTCTGTGTGTATTGGCTGATTAACATTACAATAGTTCAACCTTTTTTCGTAAAATGGGCATATGTGTTCTTATTGCTCTTTTCTCATTGTAGTTAAAACTTAAAACTGACAAAGAAATTTATGGTCATTTGTCTTTTTTATAGATGTAACTGGTCTTTTAAGTTTTTTCTCCACCAAGCTTTTTTCCCAGTAGTTTACCCACTTTCTTATAATTATAAATAAACCTCTTTGTACACTTCCATTCTCTCACAGTTAGCTCCTTCCTGATAGCATAGGAGCTGGAGAACAAAAGAGAGTGATCAAATGGCTTTCCCCAGAGTCATTACTACTATAAGATGGGTGATTTTGCTTCTGGCCCTGGTGGTTTTTCTTGGAAATATCATGATGTGGATCATCATGCCTACTGATACTTATTACAATGACTGGCTGCTTAAAATTCTTGCTGCTACAAATTCAACTTTTTTTGGGATACAAGGTTGGTCGTTTTTTCTGTTATGTTTTGCTGCATATTTTGTTTCTTTTCTCTTTCCAGAGCTAGAAATCGTGTATATTTGAATTTCCTCTTGATATATCACACTTTCAGGTCCAATTATTATGAATTTCACATCCCCTATCTTGTTCATTGCTATTCTGGGATGTGTGTACCTTCAGTTGGGAAAGACAAAAACTAGTTTCATACACAGGCAAGCTTATGCTTTTTCTTCATATTTTCATTAATATCTCCATATGGATACTAAGTTTCTTGGAATGCACAGCAAGAGATGCAACAAACTCATGTTCATGAAACGACCAATGATCGTCAAGGGGCTCGGAATTGTAAACCTTACTGAGATTGCTCTCTTCTTAATGTTCATTGCTCTCAATGTCTGGTACTTCTCATATTACATCCGCCATTGGTTCCTTCAAGTTCCTCAGCTCGCTAGTCAAAGAAGAGAACAAATGTAACTCTTTCCCTCATAAGCAAAGCAATCCCTTTTTTTCAACAATCTATCTGATCTTTACTTTACTTTCAGGTGGCAAACAAAGGTGGATAGAGTGGCAATAGTCTTGGGGTTGACTGGAAATTTATGCTTGACATTTCTGTTCTATCCAGTTACAAGAGGATCATCAATTCTTGGAATGATTGGACTAACCTCTGAAAGCAGCATCAAGTATCACATCTGGCTTGGAAATATGGCCATGGGACTCTTCACTGCCCATGGATTCTTATACATTGTTTATTGGATCATCACCAACAGGTTATCAGAGGTAATTTATTGTTAAATTTCTAGAGTCAGGTTAATTTAATGTGAGGAGTGTGCTCGGATACAATGTATAAGAAAGATGAGACCACACCTAAAAGACTTGAACTAGTCATTTACTATGGTCTACAATTCCTCTTATAAATCAATTCACCACACTTTCATTTTCCGATGTAGACAATAACCACTATTTCAACACACACCCCTCAAGTCCAACCACTTGACAAGTTGGATTTGATAATTCAAATCGGTGGATTATCAATCGATCAATTTTATTAAACCGGACTAACGTCCGGTAAGGTCACTCAGGATTTTTCTAGCCCGCTTTTTACCGGATCCCATCCAATGAAGAAAAAACATCAACTTTTACAAAACATACATTTGTTATTGAAAGGAAGTGCATTAGAAACCAACAAATTATCAAGTAGTATGTTGCTGTCATATCATTCTCAAGTACCAATTATAGTTGAAAATTGTTATCCACTAATTTTCAATGATACTCATTACTCTGTAAAGTGATGGAATCTTATCCTTTTAGCTGAAAATAATATAACTTTTTTTCAGTTTCTGTGATGTCATGCTAATTTCATCCTTACATCACTCTTGATGATGTCATGCGCACTTCATCATTCAGTCACTTAATCATTTATTGTTGTAATAACATTTGTTGCAGATGCTAAGATGGGGAGACCATCTTGTTTCAAATATAGCAGGGGAGATATCTCTGTTATGTGGATTAGCTTTATGGATCACAACTTACCCTAGTATCAGAAGGAAACTATTTGAGCTCTTTTATTTCACTCACCAACTCTACATTCTCTTTATCATTTTCTTCATCTTCCATATTGGCATTGGCTTCGCATGCATCATGCTTCCTGGTCTTTATCTCTTTATCATCGACCGGTATCTCCGGTTCCTACAGTCCAGAGGGAATGCCCGCCTCCTCTCAGCTCGTCTTCTTCCTTGCCAAACTATTGAACTTAACTTCTCAAAGAGTAGAGGTGATTGATTCATCTTCTTCTTGATCAGTCATTTTGATTCTTTTCTTGATTGCTTCATTTGTTTTTGCTGCAGGTTTGAGGTACAATCCCACGAGTACCATCTTCGTAAACGTGCCTTCTATTTCAAAGTTACAATGGCATCCTTTTACAATTACATCAAATAGTAACTTGGATAAAGATACATTAAGCGTTGTGATCAAATGTGAAGGAACTTGGAGTAAGAACCTTTATGACATGATTTCTTTGCCTTCTCCTGTTAATCCTCTTATCGTCTCTGTCGAGGGACCGTACGGCCCTGCTTCGACTAATTTCCTTAGCCATGATATGCTTGTGATGATCAGTGGAGGAAGTGGAATCACACCATTCATTTCCATTCTAAGAGAACTCATTTTCATAAGCTCCTCTGAAAATTGCAAGATACCAAAGATCAAGCTTATTTGTGCATTCAAAAACTCTTCAAATCTATCAATGTTAGACCTCATTCTCCCTATCTCAAATATCTCTTCATATCCCAGCAACTTGGATCTTCAAGTTGAGGCTTATGTAACAAGAGAGAACAAGTATTCGACGGAGCAATCTCAATCTTCCCGGACAGTATTTTTCAAGCCAAATGCTGCTGATGCACCCATATCTCCAACTCTAGGAACACACAGTTGGCTATGGCTTGCTTCTATAATTTGTTCATCTTTCATCATCTTCCTTATTCTTCTAGGAGTTTTCACTCAATATGTGGTTTACCCTATTGATCAAAACACCAACACTATATATTCATTCACCAAGAAAGGATCAATGAACATGCTCTTCATATGCTTCTCAATCATCATAGCAGCGAGTGCAGTATTTCTATGGAACAAGAAGAAGAATACTAAGGAAGCACAACAGATTCTAAACTTAGACGAATCATCATCAAGCAATGGAGATTCCCAAAATGGTATAGAATTGGAAAGTCTTCCTCTGCAATCAATGATAAATGTTCATTACGGACAAAGACCAAATCTTAAGGGTAAGAAAGCTTAAACTTTGAAGCTAAAGTTTTGTTAGAATCTTTAGAGTTTTATCGTTTTGTAGGAACACTTCTGGAGATTAATGAATCAAACGTGGGAGTTATTGTTAGCGGTCCTAAGGAGCTTAGGCAGGATGTAGCCTCAATTTGCTCTTCTAGGAGTGCTCATAATCTCCATTTTCAGTCTATTAGCTTTACTTGGTGAAGCTTTTTGATGAATTTCTTATATGGCTCAGTGTAAGGGTGCTTAATCCTATATATTTATATGTGAATGTTAGATATCCATGGTTTCTGTACTTGCAATGATAATCCTAATATATGTTGGAGGATTATTAATGAAATAATGATGTATTCACTCCCCAAATTTTTGCAATTTTGGTAAAATTGATCTTTGATATATTTAGCCTCCATTAAAGTTTTGGCTCGTTAAGTTTGCAATATTTAACAAATCAAATTTTCAAAATGTAAAATCGGTCGCCAAAATTTCATTTTGGTCGAACACCTCATTTGTCAAAATTCAAAAAATATGAGAATTACCACAAACATAAAAATTTAGAGATCAAAACTATGAAACATTTGATTGTTGCATATTAATAATAACATTAATTGTGATTTAATAAGGGAATGTTCAATAATATAGTTTTGAAAATGCATAGAATTGACATTCAAAAGCAATCGTTTCGATATTTTATTTAAGTAAATTTAATGAGTAATTTTTATTCACAATTTAGTGTTATTTTCAATTTTTATTTTATATATGAAAGTAATTCTAATATTTTTAGGTATTTTAAAATACATAATTTCTCCTACAATAATTAGCATTGACAATGATCACATGAGTATTTGATTTGTATTGTTTGTTTTGAGATAAAAGACTCAAATTGAAACTTTTGTAAAAATCTTAACAATTAAATATAAACTTATCCAGTAAGAATTAAGTATCGTTAAAGATTTTTAGTGACGATCAAGATGACTCTACTTAATTTATAATATTATTAAATGAAGGAATAAAATAATTAAATATCATTAAAAATATTCTTAGTTGCCTTTTTTATTAAATATTATTTCACTTCAGATGAGTCTAGGGCTGTTCGTTCGGTATTTACTGAACCGAAATTGAAAAACCGAATACCGAATAACTCAACAAATTCACTACCAAATACCGAACAGAATTTAGATGGTTCGGTTCGGTAAAAAATTGAATTATTTCGGTATGGTTCGATATTTACCGAAATTACCGATTAGAATATGAAATTTTAGAGATAAAAAATGTTTTCTAACTTAAAACACATTTTATTAACCAGATTTGCGCAAGAAATTTATCTATTAAACAATAAATGACATAATTTCACAAAAAAACGTAGCTTTCATAACAACAAACAACAAGTAGCAAATTGATTAAGTAAAGTGAATAAAAAATGGTCGAAGAATTTACCCGAACATTGATGAGACATAAAACCGATGTCAATTCTGTTTATGAAGAGAATTTGGCCTAATTCTCAATTAACTTAGACCTCTATTTTCATTTTAGGATACGAAAAATTTCAATTTCCACTAAGAATTTAAATATTTTATATTTGAAAAAATAAATTAATAAATTGAATTCGGTATTCGGTAAATTACCGAACCGAATACTGAAATCGTAAAAAAATGAAAACCGAATACCGAATCGAATTTAAAAATTCTGTATTTGGTTCGGTAATCGATAAAAACTGAATAGTGAATACCCCTACAGATGACATCTTCCTAGTAAGTTGTATATTTAGTTATAAAATTATTGATTAAGGAATTAAATAATTAAATATAATTAAAAAGATATTTAGTTACCTTTCTCATTAAATAATGTCATTAAATTTTTTATCTATTCCGATTCCACTCTTCCCTAATAATTTGTATATTTAGTTTATAATATTATTAAATGAAGTAGTTAAATAATTAAATATCATTCAAAAGATATTTAGTTACATTTTTCATGAAATATTATTTCACTTCAGATTCCCCTCTTCCCTATAAGTTATATATTTAGTTTATAATATTATTAAAATAAGGAGTTAAATAATTAAATATCATTAAAAATATATTTATTTACCTTTTTCATTAAATAATACCATTAAATATTATTTCACTTTAGATTCTCCTCTTCCCTAATAAGTTGTATATTATTCAATAAAGGAATTAAATAATTAAGTATCATTCAAAATATATTTAGTTACCTTTTTCGATTTATCATAAAATATTATTTCACGTTCCCCTATTTCCATAATGATATAAAAACTCTTCTGATTGTTATTATTTTAATAATTAAATATCATTAAAAATATAACTTTCCAAAATATATATTTCCAAGATAACATGAACCTTATTAGATTTATGGAAATCTTTCTAATTCCACTCTATATAAACAAGTAGTTCTATTAGTTTCTACATTCTCTTAGAACATCAAAGATGTCGTATTTGCATCAAGATCTTGTTTCTGAAATCCTCACGAGAACTCCCGTCAAAGCCCTCATCAAATTCAAGTCAATTTCCCGATTCTATTCTTCATTGATCACGAGCAAGAACTTTGTCCAATCAAATCTCGAGTTCAATATTAGTTGTATTAGTAGATTGAAACTCCTTATTCTAAATCCCGATTCAAACTCGGTAAAAGTTTCTTCTCTTGTTTCATTATTATCGAGAAGTAAACAATATGATTCTGAAGTCGATGTTAAGTTCCCATCAAAGGAATTAACATTCAGCATGCCTAGGGATTATCCTCCGATACTCGGGATCATCGGTTCATGTCACGGTATTGTATGTTTTAAATTTTGTTACAATAACATTTGTCTATGGAATCCATCTACTAGAGATTACAAGCTTTTACCTCCTATTGATTGGGAAAATATACGATTCAATCCTTCAAGTTTAGGGTTTGGTTACGATGAAGTTAACACCGATTATAAAGTTGTGCTCATCGAAAAAAACTCATCTAATAGAATTATTCAAGTTTACAGCTCAAAACAAGCTTCTTGGAAGAAGATAATTTTGCCTTTATATCCCGGTCCGGCTAGTGGTATGGGAACGTTTTCAAGAGGCAAATTATATTGGTTCGGAGAATCCGAACCAAGAACTAATTCGCATGTTCCTCATTCGATCATAATAGCATTTGATTTAACGAATGAGATATGGGAAACGATCGAGATTCCGGAAGAAGGGTGTATTTTGTCGGAAATCAGTGTTATAAATGATTTTTTATCTGTTTTATGTTTTAAAGAACCAAGTGAAACAACTAACCTTTGGATTTTAAAAGAAGATGGAAAGTGGGAAATACGATTGAGAATTCGTTGTGATGACAAGTTGAAGAAATATTTTGGGAAGATTGTACCGATATGTATTTGCGAGAATGACGATTTAGTGCTATGGTGGTGCGAAAGAATCATTATTTATTGTTCTAAAGACGAGTCATTTATCGAGATCAAAGAATTTGATTGTTTTTGGGATGAAAGTGTCCACTTTTATGTTGAGAGTTTGGTTAGAGTTATATGATAATTGGGTTGCTGTATATGAATGAATGTTTTACTTCACAATAAATATAATAATTTATTTTTAAATACGTATTTTTTTCTTTATTTTCAAATGTTCACTATTTTTAAGACAAATATTGAATTTAAAATAATAAAAATCGGATTTAAATTATTACACAAATATTAGAGAGTGAGAATTTGGGAAAATCTACAATTTTATTGACATGAATTACAATTAAACTTACACTCAACTCCATTAAAGATTTATCGAATTATACACAAAAAATTGAAATAAAATACAATTTTATTTAGATTAATTATACCTAAAAATTATTTGTAGTAAATTTAAAATAGATTACAAATTGGCTGGATATATGTATGATTGCTTGTATGTATCTAATTATGACGTCGATCCAACTCAATTATATTGTTTTAATTTATTTATTTTTAGAAACTACTGAACATGGGCCTACAAATATTGGCGTGTTGGCCCAATTTAATATTGATGTTGAGAAAGCCCGTTTGATTTTCATTTTCATAATTTTTCGATCCAATGCGAGTGAGAAATGAGAATCTGATCTTCAAAGATATCTCGATTCTTCTCCCTTGCGTGCATCGCCATATTTCCTTCCTTGAGCTGCAATTCCGGATTTTTTTTGTCTTTTATCGGTGTTTGATGTAAGAGTGGTTTATTGTTAATCTGAAGATTATTTGTTGCTTTTCTCGAGTGATCTATCTGTTTCAGTTTCTTGATCCCTTTTTTGCGTGATCATAAGCGCTGAATAAATTCAAGGATTCATTATTGTATGTACTGAATTTCTTTTGTAATATTCCAATTTTTTCTGAGAATAACAGAGTTTATGCCACTGTTCTGACTAACTTTTGCTTTATACCGAGTTTGAGGATTTGATAAGTTATTTTTTCTGTTGTTACTATGATTTGGGTTTTCATAGCCTTGTCTTGGTTGTGAAATTGATCGTCGATACGATACGGGCTAAGATTTTTAGTTTAAAATTTTAGGGTAAATTTTGTATTGAATTCGGTAGTTAAATTAGGATGAGGAATATGGGCATGTATCGGATTTCAATGCTTCTAGGCCTCCTTGTTTGTCTTTAGCATGTCATCTTATTTCATAGTTATGGGATATGCGTTATCTAATTCGTATGTCTTTTATCGTAATATTATCACAACAGATGTCTGATAAGGAGGGAGAGGATATTTTTCCCAAGGGAAATGAATGGGAAGTTTTAGCTCTCACTGAATCTGAATATGCTGCTGCTCCTGGTCCCAAGAAGGAAACTGCAGATTCATCTTATGGTGCCTTTATTGAGGATGATAATTCTGAGACTACTGGTGCCATGTTCATGTCTAGTCATTTTGGGTTTGTTCCCAATACCCCTGAGAACTTACCTGTAGATAATGATGAAAAAATGAATAATGATGAAGTGGTTTCCGAGTCTAAACCTTATGAGGGACAGCATGATGTAAAAAGCCACCAAAAGGACGAAGAAAAGATTATTGAAGGACTGATTTCTGATGAATTTCACGGTAGTTCTCTTAAAATGACCGAGGAAAGTAATATGCTTTCGTTGTATAGTTCCAACTTTGGAGGTGTTGATTCTCCAAAGTTAATTGATAAGGGAATGCATAGCAAGTATGAAGAAACTGACACAAACATTGTACTAAGTGAAGCTTCAGTTGTTTCTGAACCTCTTGAATCTGCAGAGCAGGCACTCAGTCCGAAGCATATAGATGGTGATAAGGTCAATGAGGTTCCAGCAGAATCATGGTGGAGAAGGCAAGCGGTGTCCTTTTATGAACTAGTTAAAACCGCTGATCCGTTTTGGTCTGCTTTCATGGCTGTGACTGCTGTCGGCCTTGTTATCATTGGACATAGGTGGTGTCAAGAAAAGCCTGAAATTCTTCTTGCCAAAGCACGCATTCTTACCAATGAAAAAGTAGAGTATAATCCTCATTTAGACATATAATTGCATCAATAGATATGCTTCCTAATAACAAACACTGTTTTTGTTTCCCTGCAGGGACCTAGCTGGATGCTTCGTACCATGTCTCAACAGAAAGAAGTCAGTTGGGGTAATCAGCATCAGCACATCCCAAATTTCAAATTTGCTGAACTTTAATGACAAGCTAAAGTAACTAAAACCAGTTTCTGTACAAATATCTATGGCTCTGGACCTTATCCTTCTCTTTCTATTAGAACAAATGCCATAAGACTTGTCTCTCATGTATAAGTTACTGTCTCTTGGTGGTTGGAATCCGTATCGTGTTTAATATTGTGTGGCTCTGTAATAAATGGTCGTGTCATGTGCCATTGTTGAGTCTGTCTGGTTGTCCATTGTGTAAGTATGTCATTCATGTGCTAGCGTTACTATTCTACTTGTGCAGTAGAATGTAGAATGGATTAGGAATTTCCATTTCTATATATTTGTGGACATGTTGATAAAGATAATTATGGGGATTTATCAATTGCGATGTTCAATACAATCACTTGCGGTTTTGGTGCTCCATTAAACGGAGCATCAAGGTGGCGACGGTCGGACATTTGTGTTGTTGAATCATGAAGAAGAAAGAAGCCTTTGTTTGATTTTCATAAGAAATGTCACATGGAATATAATGGGACATTAAACAACTTAAAACTCTGACAATTGTACTTTCAAGTTTCAACAATATTCACGAATATGGGAACTCAAAGCCAGTTGAAGATTGGCGAGGTTGTCTGTCAAGGATTATGCTCTAGAAGAAGATCATTGTGGTGGCATGTCAGCTGAATTCACTTACAACTATCCAGTCTATGTAGTGCAAATTTCATTATCAAAGGAGGAAGCTGCTCTCTCTAAAGCTCAACTCTGAAGGTACTCAATTCTTGCAGTGATGTTTCTTAAGTGCTTCACATATTGAAACTGACACATTTCTACGATGATTGGCATGGAGTCTCAACCATCAACTTCCCCTTATACAAGTACATGTACAGAAAGTATAGCGCCCTTGGAATTTCAACCTAGAGAGCCATTTAAGGTATGCACTTGATGTATTTGGCCTTTCGAGTTTTGTAGAAAGTTGTGATTGCAAGTTATGTTAATATTCTCGAAACTAACTATCAAAAGTAGTTTATCTCAATTCACACATTAAATGCATGCAATTCCCCACAACAAAATCAGTGCACATTTTTCTAGCTTTGACTTCGGTTTCCCTTCTTTCTGAAAACAGTGACTGGATTCGACTTGAGTTCCACCAGAGGTTAGTCTAGAAGGTCAACTCGTGTGTTGAAATCAAGGGAGAGATGGATTTCCTTCACGCAATGGAAGCGTACCCCTTTAAATCTTGTTGGTTGGTTGTTGACCGAAGTATTTACCAGTCGACAGGCTACATCCCTAATCCTTATCTTCCTGCATTAAAAAGGCCAGCTTGCTTAAGATTCATTGCAACTCTGGTTTCTGTTGTTTGTATATTCACCGCTGCGCTGTCTCACCATTCTTCTTCACATTAAATGCAGCCTTGTTGCTGTATCTTCTTCCCTTTGTATTCAGGAGGGGCAAACGCAGATCACCCTTGTTTGAGTAGAGAAAAAAAAGCACCCGGTTTCACTGTCTTTATTCCGGGATTCCATTGATGTCCTGTTTCTTTAATTCTTCCAACTACCTCCTGCTTCTTTGTATTTATGGTTGCCGTATTGATTACCTCTTTCTCTATAACTTCACCTTTTTCTCTTCTGACCCCTTTCTCTGATGCAGAGAGAGCAGGATTTCTTGTTGAATGTACCCAGTTTTGAGTATCTGCTGTAAGTTTGGGTACATGGATTTATCCTTTGCTCTCTTTTTGTTGTCTGCTGTAACTTGCTATCTTCTTTGGTTCACCTTCATTTCCAAGTCTCTTAGAGGTCCAAGAGTATGGCCTCTTCTTGGCAGCCTACCTGGTCTGCTTGAAAACGCGGATCGCCTTCATGACTGGATCGCTGATAACCTTCGAGCTTGTGGTGGAACTTACCAGACATGCATTTGTGCCGTACCCTTCTTGGCTAGGAAGCAGGGGCTCGTCACTGTTACCAGTGATCCCAGGAACCTTGAGCATATTTTGAAAGCCAGGTTTGATAATTATCCCAAGGGTCCGACTTGGCAGGCTGTTTTTCATGATCTTCTTGGAGAAGGGATTTTTAACTCCGATGGTGAGACGTGGCTTTTTCAGAGGAAGACGGCGGCGCTTGAGTTCACTACTCGGACACTGCGGCAGGCTATGGCTAGATGGGTGAACCGGGCGATTGAGAACCGGTTTTGTCCCATTTTGGAGGAGGCTCAGGTTGCAGGTAAGCCAGTGGACTTGCAGGATCTATTGCTCCGGCTGACTTTTGATAATATCTGTGGCTTGACTTTTGGGAAGGACCCGCAGACACTTGCTCCAGGCCTGCCGGAGAATGTGTTTGCTTCGGCGTTTGACCGAGCCACGGAGGCGTCATTGCAGAGATTCATCTTTCCGGAGGTGATCTGGAAGCTAAAAAAATGGCTTCGGTTTGGGATGGAAGTGACCATGAGCCGGAGCCTGATTCAAGTTGATGAGTATTTATCCAATGTGATCGGTGCACGTAGACTGGAGCTTATGAATCAGATCAAGGGAGAGGATGCTCACGACGATCTCCTCTCCAGATTTATGAAGAAGAAGGAATCCTACTCCGACAAATCCTTGCAGCACGTAGCTCTCAATTTCATTCTGGCTGGACGCGATACGTCGTCGGTGGCTTTGTGCTGGTTTTTCTGGCTGGTGATGCAGAATCCGAGGGTTGAGGAGCGGATCCTCCGGGAAATCTCTACGATCTTGATCGAGACGCGCGGCGGCGATGTGAAATCTTGGGTTGAAACACCACTGAAATTCGAAGAAGTCGATCGACTGGTGTATCTGAAAGCCGCCCTATCAGAGACTCTGAGGTTGTACCCGTCCGTGCCGGAGGATTCAAAGCACGTCGTTGCCAACGATACTTTGCCTGATGGAACATTCGTTCCTGCTGGATCCTCCGTCACGTATTCGATTTATTCTGCGGGGAGGATGAAGACCACTTGGGGTGAAGATTGTCTGGAATTTCGACCGGAAAGATGGTTATCCCCTCAAGAAGACAAGTTCACAGCGCACGATCCGTTCAAATTCGTGGCGTTCAATGCAGGGCCGAGGATATGTCTTGGTAAGGATTTAGCATTTCTTCAGATGAAGTCAATAGCCGCGGCGGTGCTGCTCAGGCATCGGATTTCGCTTGTTCCTGAGCACAAAGTGGAGCAGAGAATGTCATTGACTTTGTTCATGAAATACGGTCTCAAAGTTCATGTTCTTCCTAGGGATTTGATGCCGGTACTTGAAAGTAGGATAAGGGAAAAGAAGGTTGTAAATCAGAGTGGGAGTCACGGCGGAGGAAATGGTTTGATGCCGTCGGAAAATATCTGAAATCGAGGGACGGTTAGGGTAAAAATGGAATGTGATGGACAATTATAGAGCCGAGCTTGCTAGGGACTAAGCGTGCGACAAGGTGGAAACATAGAAAACCTTGACAAAACAGCTCAGTGTTTGCTATTGTATTAATTCTTTTCGTTCTATGGTAATTATATGAAAAATTAAAATACAGCTTTGCCTTCTAAGCTGTATTGGTAATGAGAAAATCCAAATTTTATAAGTGATGTAATTATTAAAGCAAATCTATATAATTGGGGCCTAGGCCCATTAATATTGGTCATCCGTATTTGAATGTGTCTTCCTCTATATATAAGAGAACCCTTGGCGCCAGCTTTTGAAGGAGAACGAAGAAGAAACTTAAATTGCTCTCTGGGATTGGCTTTTGGTAGTCTTCAGGCTTGGTTGAAGAACAATTGATAACCGGAAAATGAAGCTCAGGTTCAACAAGGCCTGCGATCTTAGCTCCATATCTGTTCTACCTCCGCCAAATAGGTGGATTTTATATATTCCTCGTTGCATTTTTTTCATAGCAAGATCCATAATCGTCCTTTGCTGAGTGCTGGTTATATTTGAAGTCTAAATTAGGTTTCGAGTTGTTCGATTTGTACTCCTCTATGTACAGTTCCATTTATGTTGTTGATTCAAGCAGGTGGAGTTTTATGTTAATTATTTGTCAGCTGATCTCGGGATTATTTTTGTTCCATGTACGGTGTTTGGTTTGTGATGAATCCATGGTTCATTATGAATTTTATGTGACTTTTGGAAGTGATTGGGAATTCTTTTTCTGTATGCTGCTGTGATACTAATTTAGTTCTTTTCTTGCCCTGCCTGATACTGATAAGGAGACCTAATCCCGCTACCAATGGATTAGAATCATCTTCGGCATTTGGGAGAGGCCAAATGATTCCAAAAATGCAGGCACAGTCCCAGCAGCAGCAACATTCACAGCAAACAGTTTCGCAGGCAGTTTCATCGCGTGGTCTTCTCTCTCAGCTTTCACAGAATTCTCAAGATGAGATCCTCACTAACGAGGTGATCATATATATATATATATGATTTTTGTGTTTATATAAATGTAATCAAGTATATATGCTTTTTATTATATTATTCTACGGGTATTGTATGGAATTGAATTTTAGTGCATTAGAGTGATGGTTTTCTTTCCATGGATGATTGACTTGAAAATGTTTGTACATGTTAACATTACGAGATCCATAAAAAATTGTGAAATGACAAATGTGGAGGTGATATATGACCGGATTTGAAATAATGATGAGAAAAGAGAAGATTTAAGGATGTGCAGACACATGATATTTCTGGAATAGATAATTGAACTCAAGCAAGAATTGGAGGTTGTTATTTGTATGGCCAAAATTCTAAATGTTCACATTTGACTCAATAGAGATATGGATCTCAAGAAAGAGATATCTCCTTGAGGAGGACACCTTCCTTGCCTCCAATCAGTTGCACAAGAGAAGAAAGCCAGATGATGGTATGCAGACCTAACAGCAGCATGATCCGCAAGTGGTCTTCTCAAGAGAACAAATGTAAGCTTTCATATTGATAAACAATGTGGTCAAATCCCTTGGTTTTTAAGTTAATTATATTTCAGCAGCATACTTCTCAGCCTTGATTTTTCTGTATAGAATAATTTTGTACCACAATGGTATGATAAAATGCCGTCCAAAAACGAAGTTTTTACCATAATCTGCTACTGAAGAAACGTTAGTTTAATGTGATTATTTTGAGGACTTTTAATGTTTTGCTATCACAAACGTTATAAGTTCATTGAGGAATAAAATTCTCCTTGAGTTAATTCATACTACTAAATTTCCACCTGTAGGTCACGTCAGCGAAGAGCTTGAACACAGAATTGGAGTGATCGAGACCTCACTAAGCAGGTTCGGTTTCATTCTGGACTCAGTGCAAAGTGATGTCATGCAAGTGTGCAGGGGAACAAAAGAAATGTCACTGGAGAGTGAGTAGACACTCTCAAAAGTGCTATGCGGTTTATAGTTATAATCTCTTTTATTTATCAATGCAATGTGAATGATAAGAGTTTTCATTTATTTTAGCTGAAGCAGTGCGGCTGAAGTTGATAGCGTTTGATGATTCACTTCAATCTATGGTAACTGTTCGTTAATCTGCGCTCTTGATTACTATTTTCAATCTTTCACAATAAAAGTTGTGTTTCTTTACCAGTCGAAAGGACAAGATGAGATCAAAGCTCAGTTAGATAAAGATTTGAAACTGCTGTTTGACCAGTTTAAGCAGACAATGAACTTAGAACACTTTGCAGAGTTCATGAGATGTGTTTCAGAATTATCAGATAAGCTCGATGCTCAATTTTCTAGGTTGAAAAATGAAATCTTGCGGGATTTTCAAAGAGAAATACAGGCAAATTAGCATAATTGTTTTCCTTGATTTCTGCTCGATCGATGTTTGACTAATGGATACTACAAGTTTATCTACTTCCATNGACATGGCCGCTCTAGTTTACAAACTTCCATTTCTTTGCTGACAGGAGACAAAATGGCTGCCGACAAAAACTCACTATCTTCTTCCCCAATATCCTGTAGGTGGACAGGTTAATGATTCTCATATCATCAAAAGAAATCAAGTAAAGAAATCCTACTGATGTCAGGCATGTGGAGGACTCTAAACAGTGAGAGAATCCATCTTCATTGGCAGTGCCTGCAACTCCGATATCTGCACCTATCAAGTGTGAGTATTGCGTTACTATTTCCCCTTCTCGATAAAGAAATGTAGGATTTACCTTCTGCAATGGATTCACATTCGGTACAAAGCATGTTTTTTCCTTCATATGAGATCCTAGCATTTATTTCATTGAGATTTATCTTCTCCTGTTCTTCATTCAGGGAAATGAAAAGTTGAGATGATTCTGAGTTGGAAATATCATCACATTCTCTAGTACCGCTGCAGGAGGGGCTGGAGTCAACATAATCACACAGTATCCTTCCTAATGACCTTGACAACTCTCTGGTCATTGCATTTGAGTTATCATCCACATTCAACAGCATTTCGGAGATATGTTTTTTAGCCTCAACATAAATGTCAAACCCTCCGTGACTTCGACTTGGTGAGCTTTTTTCCTCCGTTTCCAACTTGACATTTTCATCTCCATCCGTGCTCGGAGGTGGTGATAAAGCAGACATTTCAGTATCAAAACTGCTCCTACTCAGGTTGTTTCTTTTACTAGTTTTCAAGTTTGCACATGTAGGAGAAGGCTGGTTTATCAGTTTATCAGCAGTCTCGTTACGCATTGCATGCCACAGCTTTCTTTTAATCTCATTAAAAAAGAAACTGCACTTCATGCTTCTCTCATTCTGCATTTTAGTATACATGCTTCTGACTGCAACTTCATTTTCAGAGCTCGAGATTACAAGAGAAGAATGACAGCCTTCGTTCTCTCCTACAAGTAAGCTTCTCCTACCCAATATTTTTCCGTGTTTCATGCTTACTGGTTTCTCATCGACTAAATTCGATGGCAGCAGCGAATATTTAGATTCCTGTAGTATCTCCAAGAACAAAGCATAATTTGCAGTGAATATTCTAACAGCATCCATGGACTCTTCACATGAAGAAGAATTCTCCTCATAACTCTTTATATCACTCAGTTTCTGCTCCATAAGGAGTTTTACAGATGCCACTAGCTTCATATCATTTTCTGTGATAGCTTGAGCAGATAACTTATCAAGAAAATCATTGTTCAAGAAACATTCAGTATTAATCATCTCGGAAATCAAAGTTTTCGGTTCAACCGAGACGGGTTTCTCCATGAATTCATCTCGTCTCGTTTGATTGTTCTCTGCAATGTTCGGAGTGTTCTGATTACTGGAACACTCATTGATCATATCTTCTTCCATGAGATTTTTGACACTTGTTCTTGTTACAAGAATATCACTTATTGGTACTTCAGGATCCTGAAATAAGTAGAATTCAGAAAACAGAAGCAGCACCAGAATCAAGAATTAAGGTTTGGTTTGATCAGCTTAACCTCTGTGCTGCACTCTGCATCTTTGTCATTAAGACAGTGTCCTGCAGTGTAACAAACTAGTTAAATAGCTTCTTACATCCTAAACTTATGTTTTTTATCCATGAAACTTACTAGCCGGCTCCTTGATCTGAAACAGAGAGTCGAATATGTTAAGTAAACCAGACACAGACACACAACCTGTCTGCATACTTCTTCCATGGCGTTTCAGTGTCTTCTTCCCCATAAAAACAGGGTCCAGATGGTTTCTACACATCCAAAAAGCACAAATATTCTCATACTTATTCCAATCAAACAGTAGTTGCAAGTTGCAAGGCAGGATGAGAACACAAAGAAAATAGACAAATGCAGCAGGATGGGAAGCTTTACCTTTCTCTTGAACAAAGAAACACAGTCTTTGGGCTCTCTTATCTTCTTCTCTTGTAACTAATTCCCTTTCCCTTTGTGTATTGTTTATCAGAATCTAAACACATGCTTTAAAAGTGTAGAATGTCATTACAAACCACATTGGACAATCTCATACTTCAACATATTTTTTCTTGTTAAGAATAAAGATGAAGAGTAAAAGTGAAGCTGTACAGCTTGTGGAGAGGATCCAATTCGAAGGTGAACAAAAGGAGTTCATTAAAGAAGAAATGTGGGGCATTGAAAAGGATGCAGAAAGATGAGGAGGAGTGGTAGTTGCGCTTGCTTTTTCATTTTCATTTTCATTTTCATTGTACGAGAGAATTATGTTATCGTGACCCCATCTCCACCCAACACTAACAACTCCGATGACCGAGACCTCTGCGCCGCCGCCATGAAAATCCATGACAAAATGAATCTTATATAATCAATAACACGAAACCCCATTTTGGCTCTTTCTACAGATTCTTTTTTCACAAACAATACTTATAAAAATGTGAAACAATTGTGATATATCTTGGTTAATATAAAAATCTAACTTCTATTCTATTCTTATCTCAATAACTTTTTATTAACATCTAAAAATAATCATGATCAAATTAATTAAATTTGGAACACAATAATCAAAGTTTAAATAACAAATGAGTCGAATTTACAAAATTTAGAGAACTAAATATATGTCTCTCTCAAACATTAATTCTTCTTCGAAATTGAAATACCACTATGCTCTAATGATCTTGTACCCAAAAGTTATTTGGGGTTGCTTGTTACTACAATGAACTCATATTGTGTGGTAATGTACGTTGAAATCACCATTTTTTTACCACAAAACAAACGATATTGCAATGAATTCAATAAATAATTTTGTGTTTCGAGCACTCCTAACTAAACCATCCATCACCCCATCGGGATTTTACAAATAACGTGGGTTAAACCTCTTAGGGAAAATCAAGTGTCTCATTTCTTCATATGAAAGGGTTATGCATATATTTTTATATAATTTACGATTAATACACCATAATTTACTATAAAATTTTTTAAAAACATGGGGGACTCATCCGTTATTTAACGATTATTGTTCAAAACATCAATTATATTGTTGAACTAAAACAACTCATTAATAATATAAACCAATATATATAATCTCATTTAGGGGTGATGCCATGACTCATTAATCCGTGGCTAGTAAACAAATATATATAAAATGGTTGGGACTCGAGGTTAAAATGAGCCGAACTGGTTTGTTAACATTGAGTCGAGCCGATCAAGGTTGAAGTTCGAGTTTGAATTTAGATACCAAAATCAAATGCGAGCCGTACACAAACCTCAATTGAAACAAACATAGAATAATTCATTCTTTAATTTTTGAACTCGAACAAAATTTAATCCATTTTGAGTTAAACTCAAACTCTAAAAATACTCAAATTTGATTCGATTCAATTCGTTTAGGCCACTGGTTGGGAATACATACATTCGTCAATAAATATATTTTCGGTACATATTTCAAAAGATTTGTAACAAGTATCGATCAACCAAGCAACACCATTTTGGTGGAGAATTGATGGTTTTTTGCATTTGATGCATCACATGTTATGTTATCCACATGATTTAGTCACGTGGACATCTTCAATCCAAAGTACATATGCACATGTTCATAACAAATATTAACTATATTATACTTACCAAAATAACTTCAACCGGTAAATAATTAGTGGTTTTTATTAAATTCCCTTATTATGATTGGACAAAAATTGCAATTTTCTTGTTTATTAATCAACTAATTTAATGATTTTTTATAATTATGATATTTATCCGAAATACATAAATGTGCATAAACATCGACCATTAATTACTCTAAATTTAGATTAAGAAATATTTTATTTATTTAGCAACTCTAGTTAATTCTGATAGTAATATTTTATTTTTAAAAATCAAATATTATGTAATAAATAGAGCTAAGTTAGGCCACGGTTGGCCGCCAGTGGCGACCATACCGTTGTATGGAGTTTTTTATAGGCATAACTATGTCAGATCATAATGATATATTATATAACAGTCCTTGATAAAAATTTCACTGACAATTTTTATATAACTTATATAGAAATGACAACATATTTGACATCTTTTAAGTATTAAATTTTATCAAATAATCCATTTAATATAAAACTAGAGAATAATTATATAACAAGTTTTATAATTTTAGCAATTCAATGTTTATTATAAATATTAATATAAATTTAATTTTTATACAAAATAGTATTACAATTTTCTACGTAAACCCATCTCATATATTTACAAAATACTATTACAATATATTTCTCAATTTTTACACATTTTTTAGATTTAATACTAAATACTTATTTTAATTTGTTTATCTATAAATTTTTTAAATTAGATCACACCATTCATTAAACACAACGCTATGTTAATAAAGAAAAAGTTCTCAATATTAGTGTGTAATGAATATCCGAGATGAGATTTCTAAGTTTGTAGGTTGCAATCTATTTTTGGATTCGGGTCCGACCTTATTTGTGTTTGGGTCATTTTATGTAACATGAACCGTGTTTTTTTTGTGCATAGATGCTATATCATAATCTAAATTATGATATAGTAATACTATTTTAATACTGATTTACTGATATACTATATGATTTGTATCCTATCATATACTATATTTCAAGTTTGTATACAAAATATTATGATATATCAGTAAATCAATATTATGTGACTGTTGAGATGATTCATGAATCGCATTTCAAGTTTCAATATTTTGTGTCGATAATGTATTTTATATAATTATTCCCTAGTTTGATATTAAATTAATTATTTAATAAAATTAAATACTTAAAAAATATCAAATATATTGTCATTTCACAACTATATGAGTTATAGAAAAGATGTTAGTGTTATGCAGTGAAATTTTTATAAAGAACTGTTATATAATATATAAATACCGTAGCTTGAGGAGAGAGAATTCTCATCAAATTATTATTATATTATTATTTTAATTATTTTTAAAAATATAATTATATAATAAAATATATAATATAAATCTAATTTATTAATATTAATATTATCTCTTATCACAATATGATTGTAGAGGACGAAAGAGACATACATTACAGATTATAACGCAATCTCAGATTATGACAATGTCAATCATCCTCTGAGTGTAGATGCAATCAAACATATAATAGACTCTAATCTGCAATGATATTACGATAAGATGATCACTTCTCGTGATAAACTTATCTGTCAACGTTTGAAGAGTGATCTCGTCGATCATATTTGGAGGAAATTTCACGAATAATTGTATTGTCTATTTTATAAATTATAATATTTTATTTTAATCTAAAATTGTATTTTAATATAATATCTTATTATTACATATTTTATATAATTAATTTTAATGTTTTGAATATATATATTTATTATATAAGTTAAATATTTAATTGTTGTATTTAATTAAAGAAATACGATTGAAATATATATAATTAATTTTATTTAGAATGATGTATATAAAAGATAAAATTATATATATGAATGAGATTGATGATGTGTCATGAGAGAAGTTTAATGTTGATTGGTATGATCACGACCACATGATCTTATTACTAAAAAAGCTGGCAGACAATCACACGTTGCTTACTTTATAAGTAATTATGATTAATGGAATTATTATCAATTGTCTGTTTTATGCAGTTTTGAAAATTATCATAATTTTCTTAAATTAAAATATTGAGTTTACTACAATGGTATACAAGTTAATATGCAAAAACCAAGCGGCCTTACTATTTTGATAATCAAATTATCATATTTTTCATACTCTGTATTTTAAAATTTTGGAATCGATATAATTTGTTAAATATTGCAAACTTAGCATATTAATTTTGTCAAAATCTTAAATATTGAGGATTTAATATGAAATTAAAAGTATTATGATTAAATTTGTCAAAACTACTGGAATGAAGATTGTCATTTTCTTGTTCTGATTTATTATTAGGAATATGTGTTGTTTGATGTAATAATTAACTGATATGGTTTATAATTGATGTAAAATGAATTCATAGCGAAGCAACATAGTGATACCTTAAGAGAAAAAATCATTATTGATTTATATAATATATCACTAAATCAATTCAATTAAACTAAATTTAAATTAAGTTATTCAAACTTAATATATTATCAATTTTAATCTAAAAATTTTAAAATAATTTTAACCTTAAATTATTATAATATTAAATTTTCTTATTTATATTACTAATACTTTAATTTTCAAAAAATATTTGGTTCGATACTAAAAATTATATATAGATAGGTTTTTTTGTGGGGTTTTTCGTTCCAAGTAATGCTCTTAAACTATTGACATATGCATGTTGATTTGCTTACAATATTTAACAATGAGATACAATCACATGACTAATTGCCTACAAGATCAATAATTAGACGACTTGACGGAATTTAAGAGAAGTGATAGCTTTCGAACAAGTAATACAAAAATTTTCGAGAGGATAGCATTTAGGGGGAGGGGTTGAAATTTACAATCTAATGAGCCAAAAGAGTGTGCAAAAGGAACCACATTGTACAATCTAACCTTCGGGATCATAGTCGGGATCATACATTCCAAGCTCTTCACTAAAGCCCACAAATTCTTCATACGTGAACCAGTCTTGTTTCATCTAAAGAGTACGTGAATAATGAACACTTAAACGAGTCAAATGAATATAAAAACTCACAAAGTGAGGGTAGCCTTCAGAAGTGAATTTGTCAGGTGCATTCTGCAGAAATAGTTTTATATAGTATAGAACAAAAATCCCACATTCTGTGCTACTTTTCTGTTGGGGTACCTACAAAAATTTTGAATGTTTATACGACCAAATGCGCCATTAAACACAGTAAAGAAGGAAGCTTGATAACCTTGGGAATAAGAAGAGGGATTTTTTTGATGAGATCGGGATTATTGTTCCGGTTTTCAGATTTAAACATGTCGAAGACCAATCTAGAAAAAAAATGTGATGCATATGGAGAAGTTTGTAAGTATTTATCTTATAACTTGAGGTTATAAGAAAAGTACCTTCTGATTCCGGATTTTAGCCTCTCCAGATTGGGATTATTAAGCGAATCCAACAACAACATGCATCGATATTTTTGAGCGTCTGGATTCTCTCCAAAGTGACAAAGGATCAAAAGGGACCAGTGACCCCTACCAAAGACACAATTTATGTAACTGAGAATATGTAGACATTGAAAAGCTAGTAAAGTGATGAAAATGAGAATGGAAATGGATTTTATACCATATCACAATTGGTACAAAGACATATTTCTTTGAAAATATGTCTTTGTTCTTGATCCAATCTAAAACCTTTCCTTTAAGGCGTCCTTTTATGGAGAGGGAGAACCATAACGAATCAAAAAATGTCAAGTCCTTAGTTTTCTCTTCTGAAAATCTCTCTAGTAGTTTCCTACATCATGTATATAAAAGCTAAGGATGATAAATTATTAGAGCAGACTATTTAGCACCCAATTCAACTGAACAAATCTTACCCCAGCAGGAATTCAAACTTTCTGGAGTCTAATTTTATTGATTTCCCATTAACCGCATTGCTTCGTGTCGTCCTTCCGGAACGAGGGCCATATTTGAATTCAACTCCACTTTTCTTTGAACTGTATTTACCCCCAACTTCAGGACTCTCTTCAGGGTTCTGAATAACTCCCTCATCTGAAATCGGAATCCAAATAAGTAGCCCTCTCATGAATCATGGAAACAAATATCTAAGGCAGTCTAGTTATGGTACTAAATCTTCTTTGCTTAATTTCTACAATAACACAAGCATGAAAGCCAATCTGCAAAACTACGCTAGTTGAGAATTCAGACATGCTGGATCCTAAAAAAGTTCAAAATAAATAATTATCGCATTACAAAACCACAACAATAAGCCACTGAATCTCCAAAGAAGCTTAGTTGTACAAATATCTCAAACATGCTGGCAACAGAGAGACTGATAGACAATTTTATGTAGCAAACAAGTATGTGGGGAAAATTTATTTACAATACCATCATCTTGAACTATTACCCCAGCTTCATTTTGAACAATTGACCTTTTAGTGTTACATACAAAGAATTTCAAGTAGAGTGGATGATGTTTTTTCTCCCATGTGTGAAAACCAGAAAACCCTGCAGCAAAGAAACAATAACTATTACCAATAAGCACTTCCATTTGCAACATGAACAAAAACGAAGATGAAATGCAGAATATTAAACAATTTACAACATGAACCTTACCCTCCCGTTCACAAAAAAAAACTATTGCTAAATGAAATTAAAAAATTGATTATTTTGATGAGTAATAGGCCCATAGCGACTTCATCTTTAAGCATGGAAATACAACAAGCATAGCAGAAGAAATACGAAAATTTCATTTTTCGACATCTAGAGAAGAAGAGGAAAATCAAGTCACTGTGTGTTCATTTAACAGTATAATCTTCTTCTCTTCTTAAAAAATGAAGTAAAAAACTAGAAAATTCAAGCGCACCTAAAGTTTCAGTGTCAGTCGCAGTTTCAATCTCAGCTATAGAACTGTAATGACGTTTGGGGGTGAGGCCGAGGGCAATATCACCGTCGCTAGCCATTACCTTACTTCATTTCATAGCCCAGTGCCCAGTGCCCAGTGCCCAGTGCAGTTCTTCGTTTATATACGAAGATTTTATTATTATTTTTATATATTAATTATGATTTTAGATTTCAAATTTCAATCTTTATTAAAATAAAATTTATTTTGTCTGAAACTTTGCAATCAGGTTGAAATTTGTCAATTGAGCATATTTCTTATTTTAGTATTCTAAAATTTAAATTACATGTATCAATTTTCAAAATTACAGATTTGAACGATAATATTTAAAATATTGAATTTTATTTTTNAATACTCACATGGCAACTGTGATATGTAGAAATGCAACTGCAAGCCAGGTTTGAGCTTCAACCTTCCCTTAGCAGTTTCATCTGAACAGAAAATTGAATTTACCTCGCCATGGCTGTGCTCATGCATTCTTCCGGCTAGGCGAATCTCAGAGTAAAAATATATGTAAAACAGAACAGATGAATACAATCTCAATTCTCAACATATGATCATATCATTCATCTGCAAGATATCATATAAATGAATCAATTCACAAACCTCATAAGAGATCTTCTGGATATCACTTCAGCATGCGAATCATTCACAACGTCACCCCTTGCGCTTCTCTTCGTGAGTCCTATGCATTTGGTACCCGTACCCAACGCCACCACTCTAAAATCTAACACATAATCAAAACTAAAGCGAAGGGTGTAGTAAAAACTAAAACCCATAATTTGATAGGAAATTGGAAATTGTAGCAAGTAATCTAAAGTTTTCAACCTTGGGATGCGTCGGACAGCAGAAAAGCGGCTAGAACTGAGACTTCACGACCTTGAGGCTTCCCTTTCTTGGGTAAAGAATTGTAAATTGAAATCACCGCTGAAGAAACTTTCTCTCCACATAACGGAGGAAGATCTCCACACGGGGATTCCATGGCGCAACGCCGCGAACAGTTTTGAAGACTATGAAAATTCGATATAAATGTCTTGTTTCAAAAATAATTAATTTAATTTTATAAAATCAATCATCTATTCCAATTTTGGGTAAATTAAATAAGAAATTAACCAATGACCATAATTGAATATTATTCATCACAACTTAATATAAAGAGAAAAACAAATAAACAATCATATTGAAAATGGAAAATTATCATTTTTTTCCAAAAACTTCACTAAGACACCCTAGAGCGTGATATTGAAAGGTACCTCATAAAACACTGATACTGTCTCATACTTTACGTAGATGGGCATTTAGGGTTTTTTTATCATAGATGAGCATTTAGGGTTTAGGTTATAAAAACATTAGACAAAATTAGTATAAAGACGATGCCCACAAAATTATGTAATTTGCATAAAGACAAAATTAGGGTTTCTTAATATTTAAATTAGTATAAAGACAATGCCCACAAAATTTGTAAATTGCATGAGAAATTACATAAATTTCAAAACTGTTAAAAAATGACCCCCCAAGTTAATAGTATCGGTTTTCATCTTTTTTCGTGTGAGTGCTTTTGACAATTTCTATGTGATTTTAAAATTTTCAAAGTTTAGAGACATAATCTTTATATTTTTTCAAGGTTAAGAGAACAAATATATATCATGTATAACAGAACAAATATATATTTTTAAGGGTATGATACTTATAAGTATAACAATTTCGAGATCAACAATACACATTATATTAATTTAGAATGATTTAAATACAATTTACAAGCTATGGGTTAAATACATTTTTACGTTATTTTAAAGTTTGAGAATTCTTACAAATATCATTAAAAAACAGTCTCAGAGTTGTTAGTGGAACATGAATAAATTCCTAAAACGTTTATGTGACCATACAAAAGGAACTCTTACAGATTTGTCAAGGACAATTAAACAAGGTTTCATTACAGAAACCATAATTATCTGAAATCCCTAGAAAACTCATATCATTATGGCATGGAAAGTCCAGAAGCAGCTGTAAGCTCAATTCCGATGATTCTTCCTCCATTTCACTCGACCCACAAGAATCATCTACATTATTATACGCATCTTCATTCCCCTTCTCTTCTTCTTCTTCTTTCTCCCTCGAATTAGACCTATGATAATTCTTCTGATTTCTAAAGGTTTCACCCACTTCAGAATTCCATAATCGGAGAAAATGGTCTGTTTCTGGCTTCTCCATTGATGATTGGATCAGGAGAACAGATTCCCTTGACAGACGCCCTTCTGCTTCGAGACGAGCGTTCTCCCACTGAGCCATGTGTCGTGTTGAAGGCGATGACCGGATCCGATTCGTAGGGCTAGAGGCGACTGGTTCGTGGGTCTGAGGATCGATTCCCATTAGAAGAAGACGCTTCTTCAAATGGGTGTTCCATAGATTCTTTATCTCGTTATCTGTACGCCCCGGAAGTTGAGAAGCAATCGCAGCCCACCTTTTACAAAATAATTCACCATTCAAAATACACATTAAAGTTAAACCAATGCATTTAGCATTGTATCATGAACCTGTTTCCAAGAATGCCGTGCAACCGTATGACAAGCTTCTCTTCCTCCTGAGTGAACGGACCCCGTTTGATATCCGGCCGGAGATAGTTCGTCCACCGGAGTCTACAGCTTTTTCCACAGCGAAGAAGACCTGCAAATAAAAAAACTTATCAACGTGTCCCGGCCAGTGTATGAGTAAGAAGGAAGAAGAACCTGCGAGCCTGGGGAGTGAACGCCAGCTTCCATGGCCATTTTTGTTGATGTATTCAACTAACTTTTCGTCTTCTTCGGGAATCCATGGACCTTTTTTGAGACCTTTTTTATCACAACAAGGTGCTCTTCCCATAGAAGAAGAGTAAGATGCGGTTTTCTGTAATTTGTAATATGATGGGTTTACTACACAATCAGCACAAGAAAGAAAGCATGATAAAGAAATGCTTCTAATGATGAAGCCATAAATGTAACAAGACACAGAACATAACTGCACTTTTAGTGTATGAAAACAGGATATCGTTCAGCTTCAGCCATGATCACCATTTAATGCTATTACTTACACATGTCCTACAACACAATTAAGACAACGTTTCCTTGTTTAAATGTAGCAATCTGACAGGAATTGCCATCTATTTATATAAATGGTGGATTCAATCACTAAATTTTCATCCTTTTTACAAATTTTGGTCACCATTATAAATATTATAATGTAATATTTAGTTCTCAAACATTAAGATTTTACAAATTTACCCTTTTAAGTTTGTAATGTTTGGTAAATCATATCAACAAAGTTACGAAATTTGACTTTGATAGATGATCTTAATTAACAAAATTAAAAACTTTAGGGAGAACTTTATTGTGAAAAATTATAAAGTATAAGAATCGATTTTGTTACAATCATCAAATTTTATTAATCAAAATTTACAAAATTATGAATACATTTGCAAATTCTCAGTAAGTTTTACTTAGTCACTTGACTTTTGGGAAGCACAGAAGAAATGACAACTCACAGCCAATAAAAAAAGTGTGCCCACTGCCAACGCACAATACAGTAAAGCCTCCATGTGTGGAGTAAATGCAAGATAAACTCAATAATAAATAAAAATAATAATCATTATTATCAAATTGTATTTATAAAATATTTCAATAATTTCATAATATCGTAATATCGATAAGATGTTTGTTTGATTTTACAATAATACTAGCAATGTGAAGTTTTACCAATTATTACGCTACTGTTTTTGTATTTTATATAAAATACAATATAAATTATGTTAATTGTAATTTGTAATACTAGTACCACTTTTTGCATTTGATAGCATTTTCTTAACAATGTATTTAGTGCACCAATATATTATAATGACTATATCAAACAAGCACAATATCCTTTTATTTATAAATAAAATATAAATATCTTATAATTGGACTATTTCAATAGATAAATTATAAAATAATGATGCAACCCAAGTGTGAAACTATGATGTTATGATATGTTTGCATTGATTCGGGTGTAAAGTTCAATAGAAAATCTTAAAATTAATAAATAAAATTTCATTTTTAAGAATATTGAATGATAAATTAGCAATACTTAAATGTCTTCATTCTCAAGTTCAAAATATACTGTATATTTTGAACTTATATTTATAGTGGAATTAAAAATTTTGAATTTTATGTATTAAAATAAATATAATATATGAATTCTCTATCAAATATCGTTAGGAGTATCCGTGAATTGCGTATATAATTGAGGTGTGAAATGAAAGGAGCATTAAATGAGATCATTTAGGACAAAACTCCACAATGAATGCCGACATTTCCACTTACTATTTCATCTCATTATGACAAAATTGGTCCCATTGCCCCTTAAAATTGAATCATCACAATGTGCTCTTCTTACCACCAACCACTCAATACTCGTTTTATATATTTTGGATTCCTTCACATGCATAATAAATAACACATTATATTTCCAATAAATCTATTACAACAAATCTAAGAAGGATTTATGTCAAGGGAGCCATAAGAGTTCGATCCATGGTGTGGTGAAACAAATAAACGTGCAAATCAAATGATTATCGAGCATACTTGAATTATGTCGGCAACCATATACGATTATACTTACCCAAACTTTATTCAAGTATATGATTCCCTTGGTATACACATTATCCTTGTTACATTTAAGTTCATGAAATATGGAATGACTTTCATCAAAACCTCTAATAGTTCATGAGCCTACGCCTTGATAATGGGTCGAGGGAAAAAGATTACAACAACTTCCTTTATCGAGGGTGGTGACCGAATTAATTCAATAAGAACCAAACGTGATTTAGCATGGAAACTCAAAATCGGGCAAAAACTATGTGATCGGGAAACATCGACCGTGAATTCATTCTCACAATAAGAATAATGGAGTTTGAGGTATTCTCTCCTTATATTGATTACGATTTTTGTTAGATCTAATATTTATAAAATTCAGATAATGACCTAATTATGAAATATTATACAATATTATCTTTTCATATATTTAACAACATATTCTATATATATATCTAACAAAATATATTCTTTCATATAAATTGATCGGCCAACAAGATGCACCGATTCAAATTCAATTCGTTGTTATAAATATTTATTCACAATCACCTCAGATCAGGATCATTGATAGGTTATGTAGAGACCACTCAAGCTGATTGACAACATCCTCAATGCATGCTCAACCATTCAAATCGGTATTCTTGATCGGTCATGTCGACCACTCAATATTAGGTTTCCTCTAGGTGAGTTTCTACGCCGAATGACATTACTTGGCTCCTCGGTTGTAAGACCCCTCGGGGTGCATGATATCTTAGGCGAATCTCATTATCTATTATAAACGAGAAACGATAAAATGTAAGTATGATTGTTCACTTACCATTGCACTAAATATTCATAATAAAGTGGTAAGGATTCTAATGTAACTAAAAGTTAAATGTACTCACTCAAGAATATAGGTAAGATGAGTGACCAACTCGTAAGTTTATGACGATAGAAGAATAAAGAAATTAGGACTATGTGGGAGTCATCAGATCTAGTATAATTTAAAATAGACAATATCATATCAATTGGCACGAGTCGTTACACTTGATACCCCCGATTAGTCATATACGACCGAATTAACCGATCAACCAACTTAGTATTCCGAACAAGTAGTTGCTCACTCGATCACTCATGTATGCCGATCATTCCTTTATTTTAAAAAACTCATTTACTTGAACATTTGAACTAATCAAAGTACTTGACTGAATGAAGATGAAAATGTGAGATTTGAGCATTGAATAAAAAAATGGCCCCTACATAATCAAGAACAAGAACAAGAACAAGAACATGCACATGTATCCGAGTTTTGGAATATAGATACAGACACATACACATTAAATAAGGAGACATTTTTTCATGAAGCACAGAGACAGTACGGTCACCATAAACCTCAATAAATGCAACATGGCTCATTCTTGAGCTGTTTTCTTCAATTATACATCCAGGGACCGACCTTTTAATTTCTACATATATATTTTATTGCCTCATTAAATAATTGTATTCTTTTATTTTAGTGCATTATNGACTTTTGGGAAGCACAGAAGAAATGACAACTCACAGCCAATAAAAAAAGTGTGCCCACTGCCAACGCACAATACAGTAAAGCCTCCATGTGTGGAGTAAATGCAAGATAAACTCAATAATAAATAAAAATAATAATCATTATTATCAAATTGTATTTATAAAATATTTCAATAATTTCATAATATCGTAATATCGATAAGATGTTTGTTTGATTTTACAATAATACTAGCAATGTGAAGTTTTACCAATTATTCCGCTACTGTTTTTGTATTTTATATAAAATACAATATAAATTATGTTAATTGTAATTTGTAATACTAGTACCACTTTTTGCATTTGATAGCATTTTCTTAACAATGTATTTAGTGCACCAATATATTATAATGACTATATCAAACAAGCACAATATCCTTTTATTTATAAATAAAATATAAATATCTTATAATTGGACTATTTCAATAGATAAATTATAAAATAATGATGCAACCCAAGTGTGAAACTATGATGTTATGATATGTTTGCATTGATTCGGGTGTAAAGTTCAATAGAAAATCTTAAAATTAATAAATAAAATTTCATTTTTAAGAATATTGAATGATAAATTAGCAATACTTAATTGTCTTCATTCTCAAGTTCAAAATATACGGTATATTTTGAACTTATATTTATAGTGGAATTAAAAATTTTGAATTTTATGTATTAAAATAAATATAATATATGAATTCTCTATCAAATATCGTTAGGAGTATCCGTGAATTGCGTATATAATTGAGGTGTGAAATGAAAGGAGCATTAAATGAGATCATTTAGGACAAAACTCCACAATGAATGCCGACATTTCCACTTACTATTTCATCTCATTATGACAAAATTGGTCCCATTGCCCCTTAAAATTGAATCATCACAATGTGCTCTTCTTACCACCAACCACTCAATACTCGTTTTATATATTTTGGATTCCTTCACATGCATAATAAATAACACATTATATTTCCAATAAATCTATTACAACAAATCTAAGAAGGATTTATGTCAATGGAGCCATAAGAGTTCGATCCATGGTGTGGTGAAACAAATAAACGTGCAAATCAAATGATTATCGAGCATACTTGAATTATGTCGGCAACCATATACGATTATACTTACCCAAACTTTATTCAAGTATATGATTCCCTTGGTATACACATTATCCTTGTTACATTTAAGTTCATGAAATATGGAATGACTTTCATCAAAACCTCTAATAGTTCATGAGCCTACGCCTTGATAATGGGTCGAGGGAAAAAGATTACAACAACTTCCTTTATCGAGGGTGGTGACCGAATTAATTCAATAAGAACCAAACGTGATTTAGCATGGAAACTCAAAATCGGGCAAAAACTATGTGATCGGGAAACATCGACCGTGAATTCATTATCACAATAAGAACAATGGAGTTTGAGGTATTCTCTCCTTATATTGATTACGATTTTTGTTAGATCTAATATTTATAAAATTCAGATAATGACCTAATTATGAAATATTCTACAATATTATCTTTTCATATATTTAACAACATATTCTATATATGTATCTAACAAAATATATTCTTTCATATAAATTGATCAGCCAACAAGATGCACCGATTCAAATTCAATTCGTTGTTATAAATATTTATTCACAATCACCTCAGATCAGGATCATTGATAGGTTATGTAGAGACCACTCAAGCTGATTGACAACATCCTCAATGCATGCTCAACCATTCAAATCGGTATTCTTGATCGGTCATGTCGACCACTCAATATTAGGTTTCCTCTAGGTGAGTTTCTACGCCGAATGACATTACTTGGCTCCTCGGTTGTAAGACCCCTCGGGGTGCATGATATCTTAGGCGAATCTCATTATCTATTATAAACGAGAAACGATAAAATGTAAGTATGATTGTTCACTTACCATTGCACTAAATATTCATAATAAAGTGGTAAGGATTCTAATGTAACTAAAAGTTAAATGTACTCACTCAAGAATATAGGTAAGATGAGTGACCAACTCGTAAGTTTATGACGATAGAAGAATAAAGAAATTAGGACTATGTGGGAGTCATCAGATCTAGTATAATTTAAAATAGACAATATCATATCAATTGGCACGAGTCGTTACACTTGATACCCCCGATTAGTCATATACGACCGAATTAACCGATCAACCAACTTAGTATTCCGAACAAGTAGTTGCTCACTCGATCAGTCATGTATGCCGATCATGCCTTTATTTTAAAAAACTCATTTACTTGAACATTTGAACTAATCAAAGTACTTGACCGAATGAAGATGAAAATGTGAGATTTGAGCATTGAATAAAAAAATGGCCCCTACATAATCAAGAACAAGAACAAGAACAAGAACATGCACATGTATCCGAGTTTTGGAATATAGATACAGACACATACACATTAAATAAGGAGACATTTTTTCATGAAGCACAGAGACAGTACGGTCACCATAAACCTCAATAAATGCAACATGGCTCATTCTTGAGCTGTTTTCTTCAATTATACATCCAGGGACCGACCTTTTAATTTCTACATATATATTTTATTGCCTCATTAAATAATTGTATTCTTTTATTTTAGTGCATTATCCATCTCTAGGCACGTACATTCCTGAATCATTTTCTTTACTAAATTGACAAATTACAAAAGGATGATTAATTAGGCTTGTTTGATACAAATTAAGGGTTTGTTTGGTACTCAAATTAAAACTTCGTTGAGGTGCGATGCGATGTTCAGATCATGATTTTCATATGTTACACAAAACATAAACTTAATTGCGATGTGATAATCGTTAAAAAATCACGATATCATCACAGCTGTTAAAACTAGCTGTGGCTTCATCGTAATTTTGGAAAAGACTAATTTACCTTTAATTCTATTAATTATAATTTAATTATATTTATTATTTTATATATATAAGGGTATATTAGTATTTTTACGTAAATCGCGATCATAATATCACAATTTTCTCAAACATATTTAAAAATTCACGATTATCATATCTCACCACACCTCACCGCACCTCAACACACCGTAATTTTAAAAAGTTATATCAAACAAACCCTAAATGCGGTGAGATGCGTTTACAACATCGTTATTTTTTAATGCATATAAAACAATAGATTTATAATTCATTAATTCTTAGAAATCAATGTTTTAAATTTCCGTGAAATTTGGTGAATTTAAGTTTTGATTGAAATAAAATTTATTTCAATTGAAATTTTTGAGTTTCCATAATGGAGTTGGGTTTTTATCAATTGATTTTATTTATATATTACAAGATTTTATATAAAATATTTTGAATATTTTATTTTATTTTTCTTAATTTTATATTTATTTTAAATTATCAATTTTGAATTAAAATTTGCATTTTAATGATTTATATTTAAATTATACCGAAAATAATAGTGAGAATAATTATACTCCAATCTTAGTATAATTTATTTATTTTAAAATAATATAATATACCGAAATAAAATAATATTGAAATAATTAATTTATTTTAATATTAGTATCTAAAATATTTTTTCTTATTTTTTTATATATAAGATTATATTATTATTTTTACATAAATTACAATAATTATACTCCAATCTTACCAAAGATTTTAAAAAACTAATTGATCCCAACAAACACATTATATTTGATTTATTTCGAATATGTGATTTTAAAGAATAATTATATATTTATGGATCCTAGAAAACTCTTGTAATTAACTTAAGAATATAAATTTTCGGTTTTATAATATCTCTAATAATTGGTTTGACTTATATTTCTTATAAAGTGATTTATATTATATATATATTATTTTCTGTACTCATTTGCCGTTGTACTTTATCTATATTGGTGCATTTTTCGGGCAAATTAATGTACAATTTGATTTATAAAAGTTGGGAACAATTAATGAAGTAATATCCATGACTTGTTGTTTTTGTACAATAATAAAACTTAATATTCGCAATAATTGGAGTATTAATTTAGTGGTATATATTTTAAAAATTAATTGCATATTAATGAAAACACAAATGATATAAAATGTGCGCATTAAGGTCATTTGATAAATTAATCTAAAATATTTCTTAATTTTGACCTCAAAGTATTTTTTTACAAAAATACTCTACATAATTTGAATTTCTAATAAAACTAATCTTCATACATTGCAACTTTTGGTAAAATTAGTTTTTAAAATTTAATATATCTGACAAAATTGATTTACAAATTTTTTAAACTAATTTTGTTACACATAAATTAAATGATTCAAATCTCCCAATTTTGAAAACCTTAGAGATCTTTTTTTGCCACAGTGATCTACGTACCGGGATCATAGATATCAAATTAAAATTTGATAATCAAAAGCACAAAACTTTGTGGATTAAACACGTTAATTTCTCAATATAAAATGAATGTAAATGTTCTAAGGCTAACTATAATCTTGTTCACGTTCAAAACTATTTTCGTCGTATAAATCTTTCTACACATCATCATTCTCTCACATCCACATCATATTATCTTTCAATTTCTAAAACTTCTCATTATCCACGTAATTTTTTATTTCTCTTTCATCAACATCAGATTATCTCTTCAAATTTAATTTTATCTTTTTATCTTTTTATCTCATCCATTTTATCTATATATTATTCAATTTCTCATTAAATATTACATTTAATTTAATACTTTTAACTATTTCGTTTGAATTTAAATTTCTTTTTTATAATTTCATATTTTAAATTGTTATTTTTTTCGAAATATCCAATTTGAAACAAGTTATGAATATAAATTACGAAATTAATCTAATATGTATCATTTTTAACATTATTATATTTTTAATTATAATATTTCAAATAATATATAATATTTAATTAATTATATAATTAAATATAAATAATAATAATAAATCATTTCCACGAACAAGAAGAACATAAACCCTTATCCGCCTACCGTATTTCCGCAGCATAACCCATACGACGTGGTGGAAAACTAATACGATTTGTCCCCTGTAGAATAAGTATGAACTTATTGAAATTATCACGTGGGTTTTCCATTTTGTCAATGATATGAGTTGTCTTATCTTGACCTGTTTTCCATTATTGGTCCTTTGTCAATTTATTTTGTTATTTATCAGGAGGAAATTAATATAAACTATACTAATATTAACAATATTATTTACTCAATAAGTAAAATTCTTAGTCAAATTACAAAAAACATATTTCTATTGTGTAGAATATATCATTTTATGTTTTAACCTTCTGTATTTAGTCTGCATATTGGATGAATGTGGCACTTGGTACCAATGTTTTAATTACCGTTATATCGCTCATGTATATCAGAAATTTTGAGCGTATCAATTTCGATCGATATTTAAAAACATATTGATGGGTATAAGTTTTAACTTACTTAATTTAGGAAACAAAAGATATAAGTTTATATAATTTGTAATTCTTATTTTTTTGAGTTGAAAATTATATATTTTTTATATATTAATAATTTGATTTTTTATTGTTCTCGTACCACAGAATTAGCATGTATATGTTTTTAAACTAGCCCGAAGTTAGAAATCACAAAGATTAAGACTATAATTGTATAACTTTTGTTTCTATTTTTTCATTCTGATAAATAAAAATTAAGGAAATTACAGAACATATCATATTTTTCATTCTACTTTTATATAAGTAAAATTTATATTTCTCAATTTTATAACTAGAAATAAAAAATAACAAAAAATCTTATTTTTAATTTCAAGTTATAGTTTTANTTTCAAATTATATTTCTTTATTTTAAAATAATATCAATATATTATAATAACTTTTTTATCCCTACAATAACTTAAGACACTTATATTTCTAGTATATTTATAATATTACAACAATGTTTTGAAATGACATTTTTGTACAATATTTATTGTAACGGGTATTAACAAGATTATCCGTATACCGATCTATGTACATTAATATTACTAATGATATCCGTATTGATCAATTAAATATTATCGATAGTATGCCTATCGATATATAAATATCTAAATATTATATATTTATTTTACAATTATAATTAATTTTAAATATTTTTTAAAAAAATTGCATCCTACTTCTACGAGAGATTATGACCCTCCAGATGATGTGTCATTGTAGAAAAAAAGTGACACCTTACTGCCCGTTCCCTTGATTTCTAAAGTTTAGGGTTGTTTTCTATCCAAATGTTATAAGCTTGATGTGTTTGCTTATATTATATTTTAAATACAAAAATAGTCAAATGTTGTTCATATTTATAAAATTTAGTTCATGTTTGTTTGTATTTGTTTATTTATTCATGTTTGTGTTAGCATCATTTGTCTTAATATATGTATTCATATTTATGTTTTTTTGTGTTTGAATCCATTAATTGCACGTTCGAATCCATATTAGTCGGATAGTAAAAAAAAGTATTTAAATTCATATTTTTATAAAAAAAGATATATTTAGCCTAGCTCAATCCATTACCACCTAAATAATTCATATCCAATCATCAACTTATCATTTATATTTTTATATAAACTATGCATATTTGCTTGTGTTGGAATTTGTCCCACTTCGGAAAAAGAAATAGGATTGATTAGGTGTATAAGGGGGGAAATTCCTATGACTTGAACAAGTCTTTTAAATGTGTGGGTTCATTCTCTTAATCTCGTTCGTTCACACTTCCCCATCGTCATTTCGACCAGACTCTATAATTTCAACATGGTATCGGAGCTGGTTCGGTTCATTTCAAGTCGCAACCTTATGGTTGGACTTGAGGGGAGTGTTGAAATTTGTTCCACATCGAAAAAGAATGATTGATTAGGTTTATAAGGGGGAATTCCTATGACTTGAACACATCTTTTAAATGTGTGGGTTCATTCCCTTAATCTCGTTCGTTCACACTTCCCCGTCGTAATTTCGACCAAACTCTATAATTTCAACATGGTATCGGAGCTGGTTCGTTCATTTCAAGTCGCAACTTTATAGTTGGACTTGAGGGGAGTGTTGGAATTTGTTCCACATCGGAAAAAGAAGGATTGATTAGGTTTATAAGGGAGGAATTCCTATGACTTGAACAAGTCTTTTAAATATGTGAGTTCCTTCTTTTAATCTCATTCGTTCGTAATTTCGACTAGACTCTATAATTTCAACAGCTCATGAACAAGTTCATGTTCATTTGAATTGTTATTCAACCTCGTTTTGTTATATACATATTTATTTTTAACAAACAAAAGAGTCTTTGTTCTCATATTTATTCTCCTTTCTTAACAACCCTACTTTCGTTTATCCACATATTTATCGATTTTATATATAAACATTGTATTTGTTCTCATTTTTGTACGGATTACCACAAAAAGTTTTTGAATCCTCGTCCATTGTTTGATATTGAAGGCAGATATTAAAAGCTGGTTTGTGTAGTAAAAAACAAATGAAAACAAGGAGACACCTCAAATTTCAAACCTTGAGGCTGTCCCGACATAATCAACAAGATTCTCTTTTGCTTTTGACAAATTATTCTTTTGTTAAGGGGGAAGAGAAAGATGTCTGCATTTACAGGAACTCTTGATAAATGTAAAGCTTGTGATAAAACAGTTTATTTCGTTGATCTTCTTTCAGCTGATGGCGCAACTTATCACAAATCATGCTTTAAATGTAGTCACTGCAAAGGAACCCTTGTGGTAATTTCCTTATTTTACGATTAAACTCGATATTTCGATACGATACATTTGTTCTTTGTTTTTATTTCGGGTTGCAGATGAGTAACTATTCATCTATGGATGGAGTTCTTTACTGCAAAACTCATTTTGAGCAGTTGTTTAAAGAATCTGGCAACTTTAGCAAGAACTTCCATACCTGTAATTTACTATAACTTTCTTACATAATATTTCGTCTTCTTACCAATCTGCTATTATCTTTTTACACAGCAAAACCAGACAAGGAGAATTCTCTTGTAAGAAAAACAATTAGGGTTTTGATCTCTTCCTCCCTTGTATTCTTTAACAGTATGTATATGTATATGAATATGAATATGTAGAACAAGGCTCCTCCAAGCAAGGTCTCTGCAATGTTCTCTGGAACACAAGATAAATGCGCTGCGTGCACCAAAACAGTTTACCCTTTGGAGAAGGTGAGCCTTGTTAAGAAGCACGATAAGTGATCGAATATTTACAACGCGGGGTTTGTTCATGTGGAACTAGAATAATTCTGGTTTATCATAAGTAATTAGTTTGATCTAGTCTTTTTAATGTGATTCACTTATGTATAGATTGAGTTACACAGACAATCTTCAGGTATATTGAATCCTGAATTTCTATAGTTGATTGATATAGTGTTTGTTGTGATGAAAAAGGTGATATTGGAAGGAGAATCATATCATAAATCGTGCTTCAAATGTGCGCATGGAGGGTGTCCATTAACACAATCATCTTGTGCTGCGCTTGATGGGATTTTGTACTGTAAAGTTCATTTTCAGCAACTTTTTATGGAGAAAGGAAACTATCAACATTTTCAAGATGCTGCGAATCATAAGAGAAGTGCTTCTACTGAGATGATTGAGCAGCCACAGGAGAAACCAGAAGAAGCTCGTGAGGATGCTGAGACTGGAGAAGAAACATAATTATGTTTATTTAAATTGTATTTTATTTTATGGTCTTTTCTTACAAATTCGTCCATTTTTGGATGTGGTACGTTTATTTGGATTTACCCATTTAAGGTCTTATTTGGTTTAACTTGAAATATATGTTTAGTTAGAATTGTCGATTACATGTAATAAATGAATGTTAATAATCGAGATTAATCAAATCTGAATGATAATAAGAATAATTATGTTGTGATTCTTTTTTATGGATACCAACAATCACCGGATTCTGATAGTAATTAATGATTAAAAATCGGTTTTTATTCATTGTTTGTGGAGATAACTTAAAATATAGAAAACAGAAAGAATACATGCGATTTTAACGTAGAAAACCTCTTAAGAATGAGGAATAAAACCACGGTGCAAATTCATTAATAAATCAATGGAAATGTACGAATATGAATAAGGGCAACGTAATGAATACACAGCAGGTTAGGGTTGACGGAAATTGGCATACTTTGATCTCTAAACCTTCCTATCTTATATAGAAGTGAGCTGACAATTTTCCCTTCTTGTTTCATGTTAATTCCGTTATTAGATTCTTCAAAATAGGCAATTTCGCTTAGAAAGCGCGTCTGCTAGGAATACAATTATTTTCTTAACATTAAGTTAACATCTATCCTGTCAGGACCTATGTAATCTACCGAGACCGATCTAAACTCATCCTGGGATAGATCCAACCCTACTAGGATCTATCCAATCTTCCGGGATCGATCCAATACTTGGTCATTTCAACTGTTGAATTCCCGTTTGAGCCTGACCACCTCCATCTTGATTTGGAACGCATCCTTAGTACCCGATTTAAGAGTTCTCAACAAATTATAATAATATGTTTTTGGGAATTATCCACAACGTTTTGCAACAAATCCATGATTATCAAGGCCCCATGAATTTCACTTATATACAATTTTTCATATCAATCCGTAATTCTATTTTGATCCGAATCGATATAAATCGGTTGCTTTCAAATTTATTTTTTTATATATTAAAAAATTAATAAAAACAATATTTTATTATTTCTTAATATCAGACTCAAAAAAACCAATGATCTAATTCAAAAACTTAGTATCAGTAACAAAATATCATATTTACTCCATGTAAAGAGTTTTGTCATCATTCAACACGAACTAGATAATTGTGATATACCAAATATCGTGTAATGAATATGTTGATCATTTGTCTTTATGCAATTATATACTATGCGGCAATGACTCGTCCGACCGACTCGGTACGACTCGACTCGGCAAAAGTATAATAGTCAGATTTTCGACTCGGTTCGGATTATTAAATAAAATAATAATAAATAAAAGCAAAAATAAAAAATAATAATTATTAAAATTTGTAAAAAATTGCATAAAGTCAAGTTTAAAACTACAAATATTTATCAATTTATTATATAAGAAGATTTAACTTATAAAAAACGAATATCATTCGTCGATTCTACCATCTCCCAAAAAACAACCACTTTTTGATCTATCATCGCTTGTACACAGAATTCACAAGTAGATCGACAACATTAAAAAGTCGTGAAAGCACATAAGATATGTTTCCGATGAATAAAAAAATCAAATTAAGGAATAAATCAAAACGACATCATTTTGTGTCAAATCCGACTCGCTCCGACACGGGAAAATGTGAAAAATGGAAGAGTCGGTGTCGCATAGATTATATATTTATGTTCTGACATTTGACTTGATATAATAATGAATATTAAGCTATCTATGTTTTAACTTTGATATTTACAAAAACGAGTGATCCTAATGCAATATTGCACGTTAAGATCATGCACAATGAGAATAATAGTAGAGTTATTTAATTTAATCGTAGAATTTGATGCAGAGAAAAGATGGATCATTTGGAAATAGGATGAAAACATGATCGTTCAAGCTTCATGATAATACAACATACAAAATTAGTTCCTAAATCTATCATCATCACACTAACACACATCAACATTTTCAGAATGAGAAATGTACATTTAAACAAGCCTGAATCTTCACTTCACTTCTTCTGTTGCTTTGGAAGAAGGTGTTTTAGCAGCTCAGATGATGCACCATCCAGTTCTGCATCAAATACCACGAGTTTAACTAAGAAAAAAACTGATAAAACATATTAAATCAGTTGTAGAAGAAGCTGCATTTGCCTTGAGTCGAAAAATCAAACAGAGGAGGCAATACTCGCCCATTCGGCATCAACACATTCGGTTCTCGTAAGTCATCGAAGAAGGGATGCCCACAAGCCTCCAGCTGCAAAATATGAACCTTAAACGACATGCAGCTCATAGTTACAGAGAAATATTGTATTCTTACTGCAGTGAGTCGTAATCTAGGCGAATACTGGAGTAGCCTTGAAACAAGATCGACTGCTTCAATTGACGTTTGCTTATTAAACACCTAAGAAAAATATTGTTTTCTCAGTAAAACAGATTACAAGAGAGTTATGATCATAAGAATAGACCTTGTGCCAAGGGTGTGCTTTAATATGTGAGAACTTGAATTCACTGTAATTTGGGTTCATGCACTTGATTTCTTCTCTTGTTGGTGTTCCTAGAACCTTTATAATTTCTACTAGTTGTTCTACGCTGCTTTCGCCGGGAAATAAAGGCTGCATTTCCCACGAAAAAGATGTTCATTTCAATGAAGAACAAATGGCTATGGTGACAAATATACCTGGCCTAATAGTAGCTCCCCCATAACACAGCCTACAGACCACATATCAATAGCTGTTGTGTACTCTATAGCTCCGAATATCAGTTCCGGTGCACGATAATAACGAGAGCAAATATATGAGATATTCGGTTCACCAGGGACCTGCAATGAAACAGAACTAGAAGTTAAATGTACTGGTGTTTCATCTCTAAGTCATTGTTTAGGTGCATGTTCGAGGCCATACTAGCATCTTTGCACTCCCCAAATCACATATCTTAAGGCAGTTCGTTGTGGGATTGACCTGAAAATCAGCAAAAGATTTTCCAAATGGTTTAAAAAAAGAACAAAAGCGTCTTTTTGATCGAAGGAAACGATTCATACCAGCAGATTTTGAGGTTTAATGTCTCTATGGCACACGCCAACAACTCGATGCATGTAATTTAAAGCACGACAGATCTAGAGTTTCACATGAAGAAGAATACATAAATATCGGTAAGTAGTAGTCGTCAATGATATTCATTAATACCTGATACATATAAAGCTTCACAAAGAATATCGGCATTGAGTGGTTGGCTCTTGTGTAGTGCTTCAACGCTCGATAAACAGTTTCGGGGACATACTCCAGGACAAGATTGAGGTAAACCTCATTATTTTCAGAGGTCGAATAAAAATAATGTTTCAGCTGAACAACGTTTGGATGATTAAGTAAACGCATCATTTGCAGTTCTCGGTTCTTGTATCTTCTATCTTGTAATACCTTCTTAATAGCAACAGTTTCTCCAGATTCTAAGCATTTAGCCTACAAATCAAAGCCAATATTAATCAACAATTTTAATCGAAGAAGAATATAAGGAGTATACCTGGCAAACTACCCCAAAGGAACCGGTTCCGACTACACGCTCTGTCACATAAGATACTTTCTAAGAAGCAAACAAATCCAAATTAGGCTAAATGTGACAAAAAATAAAACAAACAATGAAGTTTGAGTAATTTTACCTGCTTTGGGTTCCCATTTTGGCCACCAACTGACGTAACCATGATCTCCCCGGCTTCAGTTCGTTGAGAACTTATAACAATTGCCTCTAGATCCTATACACAAAGTTGAGAATTTATAAGGTGATTCTTCAACAAATATAACAAAAAGTCTAACCAACCTTAACATAATCATCATGGTCCTCAGTTTTATTGACTCTCAATCCATGGATCTCTTTAGGGAGCTCATTTGTGTTCCCGAAAGACTCAGCACAGGTTAATGGCTTAGCAGTTCTTAAAGATTTACTTGCATCCTTTGCTTGAGAGCCTGGCTTTTGCTCTATTTCTTCTCCAACCTTTACCCTATTAACGTTGGATTCTCCAACCTTACAAATAAAACAATATCATGATAAAAAACAATCAAAAGCTAAATAAGGATTCTCTAAGCTGGGTCACCAAGTAGCCATGAAGACCAAAACGTGCGACTACTACAATTTTACATGTAACAAAATACAATGTTCAGAGGTTAATTAAACATAGAGAAATCAAGCAATTTGGTGGAGAAACCCCTGATTTATTATCAAGATAAATGAAAAGAAGGGAAGGGCGGAGAATTACAGGATCCGAAACAGAGGAACGGCCAGAAGCAATGCTCTTCAATCTACGCATCATATTCATTATGCCTGCGAAACCCAGAAGACCCAGACAATAAATCAACCAGAAAATGTTGCCCTTTCTTGTATATTTTCTCCCCACGAAGAAAAAGAAAAAGAAAACGAAAGCAGGGATAAAAAGAGAGATCTATCTGGTGGGTCTCTCTTTCTTCCCCTGCGTTCAAACGAGGAAACCCAAAAAAACAAGAGTAAATGAGAAGACGAAAATCTGGACTGCAACTTCCTCCTCCTTCAGTCAAACTAAAACTAACGAATGCAAATCCACATACCTCTTCTAATCATTCATTGAATTGTCTGGCGGTCAAAAATTCATTTTCAGCCGTTGATTTATCACCAATCTTGATCATTTCTCATCCAATGTGTAAAATACGAAATTAGCCTTCTTCTTTTTCAGGCTTCCGTTACATTTGATACTCATTGTAACAGAATATTCTAGAAACTTCTCTTTTTTAAAAAACAACATTAACTCATTATTAAATTTCAAGTAAATATGATTTTAAATTGGATCTAGTCGGATCTAAATTGTAGGATTTTAAAAATATATACAAATTAGTAAAACTTTTTTTCAAAAATAATATGAATTATAAAATTATGTATTTTATCAAAATTAATAAATTAATTTATTTCATTATTCTAATTTTTACATTTCAATTATTAGTGTCTTGTTATACCGTGACGTGAGTGACTACAGTCCTCCATATCCTCATCCAAAACAGACAACCAAGGGTATAACTGTCTTTTATTATCCAAACTAATCATTCACTCAACTAATGTCCTTTTATTAATCATTTGAATTATTTTATTCTATGAATACAAATTATTTGTACTAAATGCATATTTATCTAACAACCGAATTTTATTTTAATAATCAAGCTTTATATAACACAACTTTTTAATTAATACAAAAAAATCTGGACCACAAATTTTATGTATAAAAAGGGTCCATTAATGGCCGCCATTGATTTACATAAATATCCAAAATATCAAGAATATATTTTTCTTACAAATTAATACATAATTTTTTAAAGAAAACAGTCTTATGATGGCATCAGAATTTGTAATTTGTAATACTTCATTTGAATATTAAAAACATTATCATTTGGTTTAATTTAATATTTTGTCTCTCAAATTACACAAATTATCATTTTTCATCCTTCAATTTTGAATAATTCATTAAACATCCATCGATTAACAAATTTTGTCAATATTGATACAAATGGTCAAAAATACCCCTAACACATTTCAAAAATCATCGGCATCATACTTGTTTGATTTAGGTTGTGAAAACAATACTTACATATATAACTTATGAGAACTCTAGGACCGGGTACCGTGTAATCGGTGAGGCCCGATAACAGTTGGGCCGACTTAAATAATCAAAACGAACGCTTATAGCCCACTTACATCTTTAGGAAGAGCAGTCCGATGTTCAACACAGAGGACCGAAGATAACCTTAGTAAATAAAAGCGTTATCTGCCAGCTGGCTCCGGGGTTCGGTCCGAATGGTTGCAAAACGGTTATAGGCTCACGCGTTCCACGCTTCGGGCCCTATCACGTTTATCATGCTTCGTGGCCCGATCACGCAGACCACGCCTCGGTCCCAGCCTCGTTTTACATCCTGCGATAACAACCTCTAACAAACTTGTCAGAGGCGGTTACAGGACGTGGATTACACTCGCCGGCGACTCTATAAATACAGGGCAAGACGAAGGAAATAACAGGACCTTTTGGACGCGGAAGAATAGACTGTTACTCTGCCAGATTCTTATCGCTTTCTTTACCTCGTCATTTTCATTAGCCTGTCTTGTATAAACTTTGAATTATTTCATTAGTGAGCAGGCTAAGAGCAGAATCAGCTCTTAGTCGAGTGGTTTTCACCCCAATTCACGGGGTTTCCACTATATACTGCCGTGCATTTATTTTGGTTTTTAGCTTTTGATCGTCTTTCACATTTTAAAGAAATCAGAACCGAATTCATTCGTTGAATGAACCGGATGACTGTTGGTACCCCCTAAAAAGGGACCATAACAGTTTGGCGCCGTCCGTGGGGACGATTTTTTCTAATCCCATTTGAGTTTTCTACCTGGGATAGGATAATCAAAGGCATGGCAACTGGAACTCCGACAAATGATAGTGACGTGCTTC
>RWGZ01000947.1:406855-424821 GCA_009725065.1 Utricularia reniformis
GACGTGGATTACACTCGCCGGCGACTCTATAAATACAGGGCAAGACGAAGGAAATAACAGGACCCTTTGGACGCGGAAGAACATGCTGTTACTCTGCCGGATTCTTATCGCTTTCTTTACCTCGTCATTTTCATTAGCCTGTCTTGTATAAACTTTGAGTTATTTCATTAGTGAGCAGGCTAAGAGCAGAATCAGCTCTTAGTCGAGTGGTTTTCACCCCAATTCACGGGGTTTCCACTATATACTGCCGTGCATTTATTTTGGTTTTTAGCTTTTGATCGTCTTCCACATTTTAAAGAAATCAGAACCGAGTTCATTCGTTGAATGAACCGGATGACTGTTGGTACCCCCTAAAAAGGGACTATAACAGTTTGGCGCCGTCCGTGGGGACGATTTTTTCTAATCTCATTTGAGTTTTCTACCTGGGATAGGATAATCAAAGGCATGGCAACTGGAACTCCGACAAATGATAGTGACGTGCTTCCCGGCAGTCTTCTAGCACCAACATTCACATTACAGGATTTGGAAGCTGTCGTAAGGAAGGTGGTACTGGAAATTACGACGGAGAAAAGTGGAACAGAACTACCGGCTATCTCAAGCCTTGTTCCCAGAAACAGAGGATATGAAAGTGATCCCGACGAACGCATCACTGATGAGGAAGAAACCTTTAGGCGTGGCGTCAACACGATGAGGCCTAGATATCGATCTTCTCCTTCCCCTCCGGCCAGAGCTCTAACTTCCGCTCCTGGAAATGACCAGGAACAGATGCAGCGACAAATAGATGAGGTCACCAGGGAGTTGGAGAATATGTGTGCGTTGAGGGATTGGGGACCGAATCTGGGACGCAATCCTGACTTATTTAACAGGGCCATTGAGGCTCCTATCAGGCGAAGTAAGGATGACGATTGGTGGCATAATTTACATGCAATTCAGACGTCGTCCCAGCAATCTGAAGGCGTATCTGCCGCTTTGGGAGATTTGATGCTCCCCTTTTTAGAAGAAATCTGGGCAGCGGTCCCAGATCGACATTATCGCAACCCCGAGGGGTTGCCGACATTCCGAGGCGATGGTGATCCTATTGATCACGTTGCTGATTTTGAGTTACGTATGGGAACAGTTCGGGCCTCGGACTCATTGAAGTGCCGCATCTTCGTGGCAGGATTGCAAGGCGATGCCCGAACCTGGTTCAAAAATCTGCCGGCCCGATCTATACAGTCGTATGGCGGATTTATTTTGGTTTTTTCACAGCAATTCGCTCCAAATGTAGGACCTCTCCGAAGCAGGCAGGAACTATACCAGCTAAGATATATTCCGGCGAAAATGAGTCTTCGGTCATTTATGGAAAAATTCAACAGGACCGCCCGAGGCATCAAACTCGAGCTTCGCGATAAAATTGATATTCTACAGTAGGTCTTAGGACCGTGCGGCCTTTCGGCCAGTTTGGTGAAGAGACCACCATCTACCTTGGGGAAACTGCTTCAGAAAATCAACAAATATATTAAGGTAGATGAAGCGCTGGGGCTGGGTTATCGAAATCCTAGCGGGAACTCTGAGCCCGCAGGTGATCATCGGGTTTCCTACCCGAAGAAACAGTCGCGAGAAGTAGCGGCTTTGAATGAAAAGACGTCCCCCCGAAGCAGGAGGACAATCGGGTGTATTGCAAGCTTTATCATAATCGCGATCATCCAACCTTGAAGTGCCTGTTGCTGAAAGAGACGGTAGAGGCATGGGTAAAGAAAAGCCCGACCGAAACGATCAGAAGGGCAAAAGAGCGGAATCCCCCGGAAGGGGCCATGAAAGTGATGATCGTCACAGGCCGCGGGGAAGAGATAATCGGGAACAACCCCGAAACTATAATGATCGGATGAAGGACCGAAGGTATCCTCCGCCAAAGCAAGAAAGAGGCCAACACGGTCGCGAGAACCGGGGTCAGGGCCGAAGAAGAAGATGGCGGGGCCGTGGCGGCAGAGCCCCGCAGAATGAAGGTGGGAGACAGGAGCATGCTGCTCCCCCACCAGCTGAAACTGGTGCCCAACCTCCTCGAAATGGGGCGGCATCTAGAGAAGTGGCTGGAGATATTTATGTTATCTCCGGCGGATTGAGAATAAATGAGTCGGTCCAGGACCGAAATAGAACAGCGCGCGGAGACTCTGCTGAGAGCTCTGAATCTGTGGCGCTGGTAAAATATAATCCCATGGATCGGTCCTCCGTTTTCAGAGAGGATATCACTTTCACCACGGCTGATTGGGAGGGGATCATTGATCCCTGTGACGACCCCTTCACCATAACAGGGGTCATCGGGAATCGCCGTGTCCACAGAATCTTGGTGGACACTGGGGCTTCGTGCAATCTGATGAAGCGCGAGGTCGCCGAAATGTTGGGAGCAGTAGCTCACGATCTGCCGATCGCCAACATAACTCTTTGGTCGTTCGACCAAAAAAATGTTATTCCTTCTGGGAAAATGTTATTCCCCGTTACCCTTGGAGAGCCATCCAAGGACCGATCTGAAGATTTGGAATTCATTATCGTTGAAGTCGACTTGGCTTACAACGCTATTATTTGACGGACCGGCCTGAGCAAGTTTGAGGCGGTCCCTTCTACTTATCATATGATGTTCAAGTTCCCCTCTATCCATGGAGTTATTTCTGTTAATGGGGATCAGAAAGTAGCTAGAAAATGCTTCATGAGCTCGTGCCGAACGTTGGCACCAATGAAGACGGCCCGGGTGGATTTGCTGGAAGAGCTTCCGCACCCGAGGCAAGCGATGGAACCCGTGGGGTTCAAATTGATTAATCTGGTTGAGGATGACTCAACCAAGACAACTCGCATCGGGGCTCATTTAGCCCCTGACTTCGAAAGAGAACTGATCCACCTGCTGAGAAGCCACGTGGATATATTTGCCTGGACCCCGGATGATGTGCCGGGGATTGACCGTTCCGATAGTGAACATCGGATCAATACTGAGCCTGGAACGAAGCATGTCAGACAGAAAAGGAGATGTTACTCTCCTGAAAAAATTGAGATCATCCGGGCTGAAGTGAACAAGTTACTGCGGTCGGTATTTATCCGAGAAATCCACTATACTGAATGGGTTGCAAACCCAGTAGTGGTTTCCAAGCCAGACCGGAAATGGCGAATGTGCATCGATTTTACCGATGTAAACAAAAGCTGTGAATCAGATCCTTTCCCTCTGTCGCACATCGATTGACTGGTGGATGCTGTTACTGCAAGCACCATGATGAGTACCATGGACGCTTATTCTGGATATCACCAGATCTTCTTGGCTGAGGAAGATCAGAAGAAATCATCATTCATGACCGAAGATGGGGTTTATTGCTATGTGGTTATGCCCTTCGGTCTCAAAAATGCTGGAGCAACATACCAGAGGTTGGTCAACANGAGTATTGAAATTTGAAATATTTCAGAGATGATATGCCTGGAGTTTGCACATCTCATATTCAAACTAAACTTCTTGGAGTTTAGTTTAGGAGAGGAAATGGAATCAATTTAATTTAAATGTCTCTTTTGATTAAAATGGTAGGATGTTTTGATTAAATCTTATGTAGAACCTTATAAAACCATGCAAATCTATTGAATAAATTAGCCATTTCTTGTCAATATTATCTTTGAACCAACAATAATAATAATAAAATGACTAAACATTTTAAATATATAATGCAACCATAATAACCTTGCCCCAGTTGTTCCCCTCACCAGACTGTCCAAACACGAAGTTGTCCAGCTTATATGACTGTTTGGAACAAGGTTAGAAAAATAGCTGTAAAATAAGATGATTGTATTGTGTTCTGAAATGCTCATTGTTGTGTTTCGAAAATTGGGGGTGTCAACAGTCGATCGGTTCGTTGCAAAACGAACTCGGTTATTATTTGTTTGATGTGTGGAGAACGATTATGAATCAAAGGTGAAAAGACGCAAGGATTTTAGAGTGGAAAACCTCGAAACCGAGGAAAAAACCACTTGACTAAGGGCTAAAGGAAGTGTCCTTAGTCGGTTCAATAAACAAATTAATGATCATACAAGTCATGTTTGCTCTTTAGACAACAAAGAGAAGGAGAAGAATCGAAAATAAATCGAAAGAGACTTCTCTATACGAAAGCTCTAAGGAGAAAACGGGAGAAGATCATTTTCTCACACTCTAAGTGTCCTTTTTATACTCCCACTGTGATGTGTACAGTAGGGTGTCGTTTTGTGCATGTCCTTTGCGACTAGGTCGGCTAATGTCAAGCGGAACAGCCGCCGGAAACGACTTCACTGAGCTACATGGCGCTAGACCTTTTGGCGCTACTAGCCGGCTACTCTCTGTCCACTAGTGGCTCGTACGCCTTTGCCGAACCACACTTCTGACAAGGCTGTTGAGGGTTGTCGTTGCATGGGATGAGCAAGAATGGCCCGAAGCAGCGCCTGTAATATGTGGACCGATCGGTCTGGCGCGTGGAAGAAGCTGGACCCTACACATAGGGACCGATCGCTATAAACGATCGATCGGGCCACAAGATCTGGATGGCCCATCACTCACGTGGGCTTGATTTGGGCCTCCATGTTCGGCTTACGTTGTTTGAGCTTCCATGACCAAGCTTGGTTCTGACCCTGTCCGGAGTACCGGGTTCCGGGGATCTCATCACTCATAGTACAAGTAATCGCGATTTAAAAACAACATAGTTGAGGATTAAATATCTTTTCGCCGTTACTTTTAATTAATTTTGAATTAAATAATAATTTAATAATGATAAAAATAAAATTTTACAAAACACATTTTAATTTGCTGATAATTGAGGAAAACCTATTACATAATACCACTGTTTTTTGTATTCCAATAAATGCAATGTATATTGATATATTTTGTACTAAATATAAATGACTACACTTTACCACTCATCATGATTCCAAAAATAGCCAGATTAATCTGCATGTGACACTGTCCATGATCCAGACTCCAAACCCTCCGGATAGTGATCTGAGTACCTGTTAAACCAACCCTGAGAGATGAATGATATGCCAAGAAACATGCGAAATTTCCCTATTTTTTAACTCTAACATGAAGTTTAACACTGTTTAAATTGGCCCGAGACTATATATGCCATATATGATATAACAAACTTTATGACAATTAAATTGCCACTGCACATAAATTATGATAACCAGTTTTGTGCTATTCAAAATGTAGTAATTAATTCTGAATGCTTGGGCTTAATAATAGCCCTATTCTTCTTCCCAGCCAAGTTGACGAGCTCTTTGTTCCCACATTGAAGTTATCTTCTTCTCCTTGGTGATCAATGATTCAGCTCTTTCTCTTGCTCCTTCACAAGTTTCTGTAGCAATAATGCATTTGTCAGCTTCCCCTTGGTACTGGGAAGCCAATCTTTTTGCTTCTCCTAAAGTGACATTCATATGTTGTGTGTGTTCTTCTCCTATTATTTCTTGCAACTTTAGTTCTTCTGATAATAAATCCACCACATGCTTCTCCATCTCCTCTTTCAGTTCAGGGTCTTCTTTCCCACAATCTATTTCATTTGTGGATATCAAATGCAAATTAAATGAATATGAATTTGAGAGTAAGTTGCAAAAAATGTAATGATGAGCTGATTAGTGTACCTGTAATGGTGAGATTAGCTAGACCTGCAAGAATCGGAAGAATTGATAAAGCGAACCAAGAAAAAGAAAGTAACAAGTGATGAAAAGAGTACAATGGAGCTTTGATTCTATGGATTCTCACTTTTATACAAAAAAACCACAGAGCCTGATGCAAAATCTCAAAGAAGACGATTTTTTCTTGATGAAATATGATCAAATTCTCAAGAACCCTAATTTATCCAAATTCATATCTGTATTAATGCATATAAGGGTGCTGTACAAAATCAAATGAAACGGGAAATGCTCCAAAATTGATAAAACAAAGCAATAGTTGTTTGTCTCGGACTAAAAATCACAGCTAGCTAAAAAGGCATGGTATAATCATTATAAAAGCCAAATAAATCTCATCACAATTTGCATCAACAACAAAACCAGAAACTAAAGATGAAGAAACATGAGACAGATCAAGATGAGAGAATGTTATTTATACCAGGCACAATTTGAAATAGGGATCGAGGAGCACAATCGCAAATGCAGGGTGCACAAGCCGAAGCCCCTTTCCATTTCAAACCCTTCTTGAATTTGAAAAATAACGCCGGCCCAGATACAAATAGTGCAGAAATCACTGCGAAAATGACGAGGCAACATCGCAAACAGGTTACTGATCTCCTACTCATCTCTTTTCTCATCCCTCTATTCCTACAGTACGCTTCTTCACCGAATCAAAGATAAGGTGGATCCGAAATAGTCTGTTCACCAATTTCTATCAGCTGGAGTTTCCTGTGTTTGATCTAATTCCCAAACTCGTGAGCCATATGAACGCGGTCACACTGTCACCCCTCCCAATCCGAGCAATGTTCATACAAATTCCTTCATCTTAGGTTAAATGCACATGAATATATTATATGTATGGAGCTAATAAACATTTTAATTACAAGTTATATTATAATTATAAAATTTCAAATTATGATGAATAAGTGAATTTTTTTCATCGTTTNATCAGGCGGAGTAAGGATGACGATTGGTAGCATAATTTACATGCTGTCCAAGCGTCATCCCAGCAATCTGAAGGCGTATAAGGCGCCTTGGGAGATTTGATGCTCCCCTTTTCAGAAGAAATCTGGGCAGCGGTCCCAGATCGACATTATCGCAACCCCGAGGGGTTGCCGACATTCCGAGGCGACGGTGATCCTATTGATCACGTTGCTGATTTTGAGTTACGTATGGGAACAGTTCGGGCCTCGGATTCATTGAAGTGCCGCATTTTCGCGGCAGGATTGCAAGGCGATGCCCGAACCTGGTTCAAAAATCTGCCGGCCCGATCCATACAGTCGTATGGCGGGTTTATTTTGGCTTTTTCAGAGCAATTCGCTCCAAATGTAGGACCGCCCCGAAGCAGTCAGGAACTATACCAGCTAAAATATATTCCGGCGAAAATGAGTCTTCGGTCCTTTATGGAAAAATTCAACAGAACCGCCCGAGGCATCAAACTCGAGCTTCGCGATAAAATTGATATTCTACAGGAGGTCTTAGGACCATGCGGCCTTTCGGCCAGTTTGGTGAAGAGCCCACCATCTACCTTGGGGAAACTGCTTCAGAAAATCAACAAATTTATTAAGGTAGATGAAGCGCTGGGGCTGGGTTATCGAAAGCCTAGCGGAAACTCTGAGCCAGCAGGTGATCATCGGGTTCCCTACCCGAAGAAACAGTCGCGAGAAGTAGCGGCTGTGAATAAAAAAAATGTCCCCCCGAAGCAGGAGGACAACCGGGTGTATTACGAGCTTCATCATAATCGCGATCATCCAACCTTGAAGTGCCCGTTGCTGAAAGAGACGGTAGAGGCAATGGGTAAAGAAAAGCCCGACCGAAAAGGTCAGAAGGGCAAAAGAGCGGAATCCCCCCGAAGGGGGCATCAAGGTGACGATCGTCACAGGCCGCGGGGAAGAGATAATCGGGGACAGCCCCGAAAATATAATGATCGGAAGGAGGACCGAAGGTCTCCTCCGCCAGAGCAAGAAAGAGGCCAACACGGTCGCGAGAACCGTGGTCAGGGCCGAAGAAGAAGATGGCGGGGTCGTGGCGGCAGAGCCCCGCAAAATGAGGGTGGGAGACAGGAGCATGCTGCTCCCCCACCTGCTGAAACTGGTGCCCAACCTCCTAGAAATGAGGTGGCACCTAGAGAAGTGGCCGGAGATATTTATGTTATCTCCGGCGGATTGAGAATAAATGAGTCGGTCCGGGACCGAAAGAGAACAGCGCGCGGAGACTCTGCTGAGAGCTCCGAAACTGTTGCGCTGGTAAAGTTTGATCCATGGATCGGTGCTCCATCTTCAGAGAGGACATCACCTTCACCTCGGCTGATCGGGAGGGGATCATTGATCCCTGTGACGACCACCTCACCATTACAGGGGTCATCGGGAATCGCCGTGTCCACAGAATCCTGGTGGACACTGGGGCCTCGTGCAATCTGATGAAGCGCGAAGTCGCCGAAATGTTGGGAGCAGTCGCTCATGATCTGCCAATCGCCAACATAACTCTTTGGTCGTTCGACCAAAGAAGTGTTATTTCTTGTGGGAAGATGTTATTCCCCGTTACCCTTGGAGAGCCATCCAAGGACCGATCTGAAGATTTAGAATTCATTATCGTTGAAGTCGACTTGGCTTACAACGCTATTATTGGACGGACCGGCCTGAGCAAGTTTGAAGCGGTCCCTTCTACTTATCATATGATGCTCAAGTTCCCCTCCATCCATGGAGTTATTTCTGTTAAGGGGGATCATAAAGTAGCTAGACAATGCTACATGAGCTCATGCCGAACGTTGGCACCGATGAAGAAGGCTCGGGTAGATTTGCTGGAAGAGCTTCCGCACCCGAGGCAAGCGATGGAACCCGTGGGGTTCAAATTGATTAATCTGGTTGAGGATGACTCAACCAAGACAACTCGTATCGGGGCTCATTTAGCCCCTGACTTCGAAAGAGAACTGATCCACATGCTGAGAAGCCATGTGGATATATTTGCCTGGACCCCGGATGATGTGCCGGGGATTGACCGATCCGATAGTGAACATCGGATCAATACAGAGCCTGGAACGAAGCCTGTCAGGCAGAAAAGGAGACGTTACTCTCCTGAAGAAATTGAGATCATCCGGGCTGAAGTGAACAAGTTACTGCGGTCGGGATTTATCCGAGAAATCCACTATACTGAATGGGTTGCAAACCCAGTAGTGGTTTCCAAGCCAGACGGGAAATGGCGAATGTGCATCGATTTTACCGATGTAAACAAAAGCTGTGAATCAGATCCTTTCCCTCTGCCGCACATCGATCGACTGGTGGATGCTGTTGCTGGAAGTACCATGGATGCTTATTCTGAATATCACCAGATCTTCTTGTCTGAGGAAGACCAGAAGAAATCATCATTCATGACCGAAGATGGGGATTATTGCTATGTGGTTATGCCCTTCGATCTCAAAAATGCTGGAGCAACATACCAGAGGTTGGTTAACAAAATCTTTAGAGAATTAATTGGCCACATGATGAAAGTGTATGTTGACGATATGATTGTTAAGTCTATGAATTATGAAGACCATCTTTCTTATTTGTCTCGTTGTTTCGAAGTATGCCGAAAATATAAGCTTAAACTAAATCCGAACAAATGCAAATTTGTAGGATATTATGTTTCAGAAAAAGGCATAGAGGTTAATCCTGAAAAGGTACAAGCTATCATTGATATGCAAACTCCGAGAAATAAGAGAGAGTTTCAAAGGCTCACTGGCCGACTAGCCGCATTAAGCAGGTTTATTTCGAAATCCACAGATCGGGCCTTACCCTTTTTCAGAGTGCTAAGAAAAGCAAGCCATATGGATTGGACCTAAAAATGCGATCGGGCCTTCTCTGAGCTGAAGACGTATTTAAGCACTCCCCCGGTGATGGTAAGTCCAACTTGTGACGAACTTTTGGGACTATATCTTGCGGTATCTGAAGTTGCCGTCAGCGCAGCTCTAGTAACCATACGTGATGATATTCACAGACCTGTCTATTATGTCAGTCACTCTCTGGTATCTGCTGAAACCAGGTACTCACCTTGGAAAAATTCATGCTAGCCTTGAAAAAAGCTATTTCCAAGCTGAAGCATTATTTCGAAGGACGAACGGTCTATGTTTACACGGATCAACCTCTGAAAGTGCTACTTAAGCAAAAGGATTTGAATGAGAGATTGGCAAAATGGGCGATTAAACTCAGTGCTATGTATCTGGAATTCCTGCCCCGAAGCGCGATCAAGGCTCAGGTTCTCACCGATTTTGTGGTTGAAATGACCCGATCGGCCATTTATCTCAACCAAGAGGATGATCGTTGGACGATCCACGTAGATGGATCAACCTTCGGAGGACGAGGAGCGGGCATTACCTTAAAAACGATACAAGGTGACCTTATTCATTCCGCAGTCAAATTCTCCTTTGCTGGAACAAATAACGTGGTGGAATATGAGGCAGTATTATCAGGAATGGCCCTTGCTCGCAAAATGGGAGTTAGCAGAGTGCGAATGTTCTCAGACTCGAAGTTAGTAGTCGAACAATTCGCAGGGAGATTCGAAACTCATGATCCGATGATGAAGTTATATTGCGCTAAAGTTCTGGAGCTATCTAAGAAGTTCAGTGAGTTCTCGCTAGACCATGTGCCACGAGAGCAGAACAAGGTTGCCGACGCACTGGCCAGATTGGCTTCGGGCATACCTGACATAGAGCCAAGCACTATTTCGTTCCATATTCAGGACCGACCTTCGGTCGAGATCCCAGTGACCGAACAATCTATCGAAGAAATCGGGGCTCAATGTCACGAACTCCAGGGCTTGAATATTAACGCTACGCAATCTCCAGGAGAACCCAATTGGATGGACTCTTTTATCAAATATCTCTCAAACGGATATCTCCCTGAAGATAAATCTGAAGCCAGAAAAATAGAGGTCCGGGCTAAAAGATTCACCTTAGTTGACGGACGCTTGTTTAAAAAGAGCTTTGAGGGCCCACTTCTACGTTGTTTATCTCCTATTGAGGCCGAAGCCGTCATGATTTATGTTCATGAAGGTATTTGCGGCATCCATTCGGGGGCCCGATCTTTATACCACCGCATCATGAGAGCAGGGTATTTTTGGCCAACATTGCTTGCCGATGCCAAGCAATACACCAAGCGTTGTGCAATATGTCAATACCACGCCCCACTCCCGCAATTACCTGGGGCTCCCCTGTCGATCACCCCACTACCTTGTCCTTTCGACAGGTGGGGAATCGACATCCTCGGACCTTTTCCCTGGTCCATAGGACAGAGAAAGTTTTGCATAGTTGCGGTGGAATATTATTCGAAGTGGATCGAGGCAGAAGCTGTAGCCATCATATCGGAAAAAGTGGTCAAGCACTTCATCTGGCGAAACATTGTGAGCTGCTTCGGGGCTCCCCGAGCGCTCATATCTGACAATGGGACTCAGTTCCGAGGAAGAAGCATACGAGATTTATGCACCAAATTAGGCATCATCCAGCATTTCTCGTCAGTAGCCCATTCCCAGACCAATGGACTTATGTAGGTATCTAACAAAGTTATCCTGAAGGGATTAAAAACCAAGTTAGAAGACTTTGGGGGTAAATGGCCTGAACACATCTACGAGGTTCTATGGGCATACCGAACTACAACTCGCTCAACAACCCAGGAATCACCTTTCTCATTGGTGTATGGGACCGAAGCTGTTAGCCCGGTGGAGGTTGCCATCCGATCACCGCGGATATCTCAATACGACGAGCATATGAATGGTGAAAGGAGATTATTGGACCTCGAGATGGTCGAAGTAAAAGAGATGCAGTTTATGCACGGATGCGTGCTTACCAGCGGAATATGGAACGGGCCCATAACAAACGGGTCCTCCCAAGGGAATTCTTTGAAGGCGACCTCGTCCTCAGAAGAATTAAGGTGCAGAGGAATGTTGGAAAGCTGGACAGAAATTGGGAGGGACCGTATCGCATATCGGCGAAATTGGAGTCAGGCGCGTATAAACTTGAAACATTGGATGGTATAGAGGTCCCCCGAACTTGGAATGTCATGAATTTAAGGCGATACTTCTTAAGGTTTTTCGATTAATGTGTGACTCAATAAAAGACATTCCATTAAACGTAAATGGCAAACTAGTAAGTACAAAAGTTCACTATTTCTAATAGAATGATGGACCGATCTTGGAGTTGTGTAAACTTAGGACGAATCTGGACTGGTGACCGAAGCTTCTTGTCTGCAAGGTTCCCAAGTTGCAGTGACCGCTCTGACGAGTCAGATGCTCCTGCACTTGCCCAGCCCCATGGATGAGTCGTGATTATCCCAGAACTCATTACGAACTAAGATATTCCCTCCAACAGCATTCAGTCTTTAAGGATGGTCTTTTGTACCTGCGAAATCTGCTACAACGAAAGGAATGATAGTCAACATATCGAAACGTAAGATCGGTCCTCNCTCCGAATCTGTGGCGCTGGTAAAATATAATCCCATGGATCGGTCCTCCGTTTTCAGAGAGGATATCACTTTCACCCCGGCTGATCGGGAGGGGATCATTGATCCCTGTGACGACCCCCTCACCATTACAGGGGTCATCGGGAATCGCCGTGTCCACAGAATCTTGGTGGATACTGGGGCCTCGTGCAATCTGATGAAGCGCGAGGTCGCCGAAATGTTGGGAGCAGTCGCTCACGATCTGCCGATCGCCAACATAACTCTTTGGTCGTTCGACCAAAGAAGTGTTATTCCTTGTGGGAAAATATTGTTCCCCGTCACCCTTGGAGAGCCATCCAAGGACCGATCTGAAGATTTGGAATTCATTATCGTTGAAGTCGACTTGGCTTACAACGCTATTATTGGACGGACCGGCCTGAGCAAGTTTGAGGCGGTCCCTTCTACTTATCATATGATGCTCAAGTTCCCCTCCATCCATGGAGTTATTTCTGTTAAGGGGATCAGAAAGTAGCTAGACAATGCTACATGAGCTCGTACCGAACGTTGGCACCAATGAAGAAGGCCCGGGTGGATTTGCTGGAAGAGCTTCCGCACTCGAGGCAAGCGATGGAACCCGTAGGGTTCAAATTGATTAATATGGTTGAGGATGACTCAACCAAGACAACTCGCATCGGGGCTCATTTAGCCCCTGACTTCGAAAGAGAACTGGTCCACCTGCTGAGAAGCCACGTGGATATATTTGCCAGGACCCCGGATGATGTGCCAGGGATTGACCGATCCGATAGTGAACATCGGATCAATACTGAGCCTGGAACGAAGTCTGTCAGGCAAAAAAGGAGACGTTACTCTCCTGAAAAAATTGAGATCATCCGGGCTGAAGTGAACAAGTTACTGCGATCGGGATTTATCCGAGAAATCCACTATACTAAATGGGTTGCGAACCCAGTAGTGGTTTCCAAGCCAGACGGGAAATGGCGAATGTGCATCGATTTTACCGATGTAGACAAAAGCTGTGAATCAGATCCTTTCCCTCTGCCGCACATCGATCGACTGGTGGATGCTGTTGCTGGTAGCACCATGATGAGTACCATGGATGCTTATTCTGGATATCACCAGATCTTCTTGGCTGAGGAAGATCAGAAGAAATCATCATTCATGACCGAAAATGGGGTTTATTGCTATGTGGTTATGCCCTTCGGTCTCAAAAATGCTGGAGCAACATACAGAGGTTGGTCAACAAAATCTTTAGAGAATTAATTGGCCACATGATGGAAGTGTATGTTGACGATATGAATGTTAAGTCTATGAATGATGAAGACCATCTTTCTTATTTGTCTCGTTGTTTCGAAGTATGCCGAAAATATAAGCTTAAACTAAATCCGAACAAATGCTGCTTCGGGATCCGAAGTGGAAAATTTTTAGGATATTATGTTTTAGAGAAAGACATAGAGGTTAATCCTGAAAAGGTACAAGCTATCATTGATATGCAACTTCCGAGAAATAAGAGAGAGTTTCAAAGGCTCACTGGCCGACTAGCCGCATTGAGCAGGTTTATTTCAAAATCCACATATCGGGCCTTACCCTTTTTCAGAGTGCTAAGAAAAGCAAGCCATATGGATTGGACCGTAGAATGCGATCGGGCCTTCTCTGAGCTGAAGACTTATTTAAGCACTCCCCCGGTGATGGTAAGTCCGACTTGTGACGAACCTTTGGGACTATATCTTGCGGTATCCGAAGTTGCATTCAACGCAGCTCTAGTAACCATACGTGATGATATTCACAGACCTGTCTATTATGTCAGCCACTCTCTGGTATCTGCTGAAACCAGGTACTCCACCTTGGAAAAATTCATGCTAGCTTTGAAAAAAGCTGTGTCCAAGCTGAAGCATTATTTCGAAGGACGAACGGTCTATGTTTACACGGATCAACCTCTGAAAGTGCTGTTTAAGCAAAAGGATTTGAATGAGAGATTGGCAAAATGGGCGATTAAACTCAGTGCTATGTATCTGGAATTCCTGCCCCGAAGGGCGATCAAGGTTCAGGTTCTCGCCGATTTTGTGGTTGAAATGACCCGATCGGCCATTTATCTCAACCAAGAGGATGATCGATGGACAATCCACGTAGATGGATCAACCTTCGGAGGAAGAGGAGCGGGCATTACCTTAACAACTGTACAAGGTGACCTTATTCATTCCGCAGTTAAATTCTCCTTTGCTGGAACAAATAACGTGGTGGAATATGAGGCAGTATTATCTGGAATGGCCCTTGCTCGCAAAATGGGAGTTAGCAGAGTGCGAATGTTCTCAGACTCAAAGTTAGTAGTCGAACAATTCGCAGGGAGATTCGAAACTCATGATCCGATGATGAAGTTATATTGCGCTAAAGTTCTGGAGCTATCTAAGAAGTTCAGTGAGTTCTCGCTAGACCATGTGCCACGAGAGCAGAACACGGTTGCCGACGCACTGGCCAGATTGGCTTCGGGCATACCTGACATAGAGCCAAGCACTATTTCGGTCCATATTCAGGACCGACCTTCGGTCGAGATCCCAGTGACCGAACAATCTATCGAAGAAATCGGGGCTCTATGTCACGAACTCCAGGGCTTGAATATTGATGCTACGCAATCTCCAGGAGAACCCAATTGGATGGACTCCTTTATCAAATATCTCTCAAATGGATATCTTCTTGAAGATAAATCTGAAGCCAGAAAAATAGAGGTCCGGGCTAAAAGATTCACCTTAGTTGACAGACGCTTGTTTAAAAAGAGCTTTGAGGGCCACTTCTACGTTGTTTATCTCCTATTGAGGCCGAAGCCGTCATGATTTATGTTCATGAAGGTATTTGCGGCATCCATTCGGGGGCCCGATCCTTATACCACCGCATTATCAGAGCCGAGTATTTTTGGCCAACGTTGCTTGCTGATGCCAAGCAATACACCAAGCGTTGTGCAATATATCAATACCATGCTCCACTCCCGCAATTGCCTGGGGCTCCATTATCGGTTACCCCATTGCCTTGTCCGTTTGACAGGTGGGGGATCGACATCCTCGGACCTTTTCCCCGGTCCATAGGGCAGAGAAAGTTTTGCATAGTAGCGGTGGAATATTATTCGAAGTGGATCGAGGCAGAAGCTGTAGTCATCATCTCGGAAAAAGTGGTCAAGCACTTTATCTGGCGAAACATTGTGAGCCGCTTCGGGGCTCCCCGAGCGCTCATATCTGACAATGGGACTCAGTTCCGAGGAAGAAGCATATGAGATTTATGCACCAAATTGGCATCATCCAGCATTTCTCATCAGTAGCCCATCCCCAGACCAATGGACTTACAGAGGTATCTAACAAAGTTATCCTGAAGGGATTAAAAACCAAGTTAGAAGACTTTGGGGGAAAATGGCCTGAACACATCTACGAGGTTCTATGGTCATACCGAACTACACCTCGCTCAACAACCCAGGAATCACCCTTCTCATTGGTGTATGGGACCGAAGCTGTTAGCCCGGTGGAGGTTGCCATCCGATCACCTCGGGTATCTCAATACGACGAGCATATGAACGGTGAAAGGAGATTATTGGACCTCGAGATGGTCGAAGGAAAAAGAGATGCAGTTTATGCACGGATGCGTGCTTACCAGCGGAATATGGAACGGGCCCATAACAAACGAGTCCTCCCAAGGGAATTCTTTGAAGGCGACCTCGTCCTCAGAAGCATTAAGGTGCAGAGGAATGTTGGAAAGCTGGACAGAAATTGGGAGGGACCGTATCGCATATCGGCGAAATTGGAGTCAGGTGCGTATAAACTTGAAACATTGGATGGTATAGAGGTCCCCCGAACTTGGAATGTCATGAATTTAAGGCGATACTTCTTATGATTTTTCGATTAATGTGTTTGACTCAATAAAAGACATTCCATTAAACATAAGTGGCAAACTAGTAAGTACAAAAGTTCACTATTTCTAATAGAGTGATGGACCGATCTTGGAGTTGTGTAAGCTTAGGACGAATCTGGACTGGTGACCGAAGCTTCTTGTCCGCAAGGTTCCCAAGTTGCAGTGACCGCTCTGACGAGTCAGATGCTCCTGCACTTGCCTAGCCTCATGGATGAATTGTGATTCTCCCAGAACTCATTACGAACTAAGACATTCCCTCCAACGGCATTAAGTCTTTAGGGATGGTCTTTTAGACCTGCGAAATCTGCTACAACGAAAGGAATGATAGTCAGCATATCGAAACGTAAGATCGATCCTCACTTAAGACGTTTTATGAACCAAGCTTAGCCGGTAAAACCTAAGGGACTTTAATAGAACCAAGGTTCGGCGAAAGCCCGTAAAAGCTCATAATTAACGCAGACTACGCCTATTCAATTACGTAATGATTCCAAGGACGGAATAAGAGTGACCCATACACCATGTAAAACGACTGATCCAATCAAAATTGACGTAAATAAACTAAATATAACGTCTGGGACCGATGGATGACACCTGTAAGTGTCCCCGATCTTATACTTGTTGGTTTATTCTGAAGTTAAGATGAACTACTTCGTTGAAATTAAAACTTGTTAGTTTATTCCGAAGTTAGTTATATCAGTTCATTCTGGTAATCAAAACGACTAAAAATGGAGGAAAATTTTATATTAAACAAAAGGAATTGCATATACAAAGTAATATCTAACTAATCTGCCCCTCCTCTTGGTCCTCTGCTTCGGGCTCCTGGGGTTCGGTCCGTTCGGCGAGCCGTTTCAACTCTTCTTCTTGATCAGCCACCTTCTGGTTGACCATTTTCTCCATCTCTTCAAAAAGATAGAAGAAAGGGTCCTCCTCTAGCACAGGCTCTTCCAAAGTTGGAATGACCTGGAACTTGCCATCCTTCTCCAGTGGCTCGATCATCTTCCATCGCTCGTCCGAAGGGGAAAGCCCGAACGTCTGGATAACCTGCTCTCGCATGTTATCCAGATACTTCGCAGTATAAACCCCATGTATGTTGTCCGCTAAAGCGAACAACAACGGGGACTGAGCGAACCCCAGGACCGCCTCCCGAACCGAACCTTCAGATGAAGTGCGGGCCCTCGTCAACTCCTCATCCAAGGCTGCTTTTTCTTCTTGGGCCCGAAGGAGAAGCTCGTTCAGCTTATTCCTCTTCTCCTGGGCCCGACCTTGGACTTGGTTGATTTCTTCGTCTTTGGCCCGCAGCTTGGCCTCCATATCGTTTATTCGCCCCTGAGCTACTTCCCCCACCTTCTCTAGCTCAGTGATTTTATCTGCTAAGAGCGAGACCTCCGTCCCTACTCTTAGCAGTCCATTGTCCAATCGGTCACGGTCCTCCCGTACAGTGACCAATTCCCCTTGCTTGATCTCAACTTGCCTTTTTGCAAGGTCAAGTTGCTCTTGGACTTTCTGGGACACAACGCCATCACCTTGGTATTTCTCCATGGTGATAGCCGTTGTAAAAGCTTTCCTCAACATCTGCAAGAGACAATACATGGTTAAGTATAAAGCTTCGGGCATCCAGGTTAACTAAGAATTACCTTAGATGTGAGGTAAAGGTAGCTTTCCATGATATCTTCCGCAGATACGTCCGCTTGGACATTATCTGGGTTCTGCTCCCCAAAAAGGCGGAAGTCCTTCACAAAGGCACTCCGCCAGGAGGACAACTTCCTCCCCTTGCTGAACCTGTTCAACAGATCCAAAGCAACTCCCCAATTGGAGTTGGTCTTCGGGCCCTGCCCAGGTTCCTTCAAATCGATCCCCTTGTTGGAGACCGGAGCGCGACCTCCCTTCTTTAGCCTCTTCAGCTCCTGCAAGGGTTCTTCTTTGGTCACCCTCTTCCCTTTTCCCAAGGGGACCGGCGGCAGGGAGACGTTCGGCTTAAGCTGAGGGCCGGGGAGAACCTTCTCCACG
>RWGZ01000947.1:433973-444815 GCA_009725065.1 Utricularia reniformis
TTTAAAACTATACAAAAATCATATATAATCAAATCATCACAACAAATATAAACAACTAATCAAATCACCGCAACTATCGAAAAAAATCATATTTTCACAATAAACATCAAAACTATCGTAAATACTATCGTAACAAATAATCAAATTATCGCAAAAACTATCGTAACTAATAATCGAATCATAACAAATTATCGTAACAAAATCACAAATTTGCTCTAAACAAAAACCCGAAATATGGCAAAAATACATACCTTCGACAATAGGATGCGTTAAATCGAAAAACTCCGAAGTTGTTTGGTCGAATGCCCGTGCGGGAGGAGCCGGAAAACGTCGGATTGGAGGAAATCGCGTTTGGGGGTTGCGAATCGCGATAGAGATTAGGGTTTGCGCGCAAGAGAAAAGAAAAGAAAGAAGGGCAGACTTAAAATGTTTAATTCGCGTTAGCCTAACGCGAATCGCGTTAGCCTATCACGAGTAGGAAATAGGCCTGAGTCAGAATCTCATGCCTCAATTCGCGATAGGCTAAATCGAGCTCCTTTTGGCGCTCGATTTAGGCTATCGCGATTACAAAAAAAATATTTTTTTTTTAAATTTTATTTTGGCAAACGCGAGTCGCGTTAGCCAATCGTGAATTACGTAAAAAATGCAATTCGCGATTGGCTAACGCGAATGGTGGTATTTTGCCGGCATTGTTCCGGATCGGTGGTATTTTCCGCTAAACTCCCAGAATCAACAGCCCTGGCGGCACTCGACTGGAATCCCCTGTGGAAACCTAGCGAAATCAGTACAATAATTATAGATCATGAAATTCTTCTGTACCCAATTCAATCTGTTTCTTCCTTGACCATCCAATCCCTGCGTTTGCCAAGCTCCAGTCTTGAATGAATCGGAGTTACATTGCCCAGGAACACAAGCGTTGATATTGAAGTTTCTGTAACTCGCCGTAAATGGCGATAAACTCCAATCTGTCTTTACACGTCCCCCTTGCGTTGCCCAATCATCTGCGTTCCATAAACTGCACGAAACTCTCATTGGTTGATTGTTTGGGAATGGAATTCCGATTGTCTCCTCGTTGTTGAATACTCTTATCGGAGTTTCGTCGATCAAGAATCTGTTATTAAGTAAAAATGTTAATGAATACTGATTTAATCAAGAATCTGAAATCGAGGGTTTAATAGAATGTAAAATTCAGGATTTAATTAATTGGTTTGGTTAAACTAATTATTTATGTTATATAAACTCTTATAAATTAGAATTAAAAGTGTATAATCATGATTTGGGTTACAATTGCTTCAATATTTTTCGTAGTATTTGAATTTTTCTATCAGAATTTTTTTTGTCTAAATCGTTACGGATCAACCCGAAACTCATCTCCGATATCATGTAGAAATTCATGATTCGATAGATTAGAAGAATGTCGATGTAGTCCAATTTATAAGAGAATTGAATAATATTGAAAAGGCTAGCTGAATCTCATTACTTAAATATCAATCCCCTCATAAACAATTTTTTCATACCGGTCGGTATATCCTAGTACGACAAAACCCGGCGGCATCGACATTAGGATTGGCACCGTCGTGTACTGGGTTTTTCTAGATCAACTCGAAAAAATTAATAATTCGTACCAACCGATATACCGGATGATATATGAGTCGTACCGATCATCCCGGTCGAAACCGGTATGAAATTTCGGATCGATGTGAAAACATTTTCACAAAGTAGAATATTTTTATTCAGGACAATATTTCAAAATGAAAACAACTTACAGTATACGTTGGGGATTCCAAACGATAGAGTAAGTGTGGAAGTTCACGGTTGGGTCGAACCAGAGACGAAACTGCTGCTCTTTGTTGCCTTTACCTAAAGTATAAATGTTTGTGTGAACGGTGTACGGGTCGCCGGAGGAGTTTCCGAGGAACTCAAAGTCGATTTCATCGTGGTTTGCTCCTAAAGAAGTTAACTGCACAGACAAAAATATTTCGAAAACTCAGTCAAGAAATAACTCGTTTTTTATCAGACAGCGAGTTTGATTTCTTTGTTCTTACAAAGAAAGTGGTTACAGTTCCGGCGGAGTTCCCGGGGACTAGTTTGAGTTGCATGTCGAATCTACCGAACAAATACTGATTCCTCGACTGGAATCCCGAACCGCTGTTCCGGTCCAGAGACAGAGTTAACGTCGTGCCGGAATCGAGAATCCTGGCTCGACCGTCGCCCCAAGTAATCTCCGCATCACTGTAGAAATTCGCTGATACAGTCGCCGCTGCCATGACAAAGATGAAGAAAGTGAAGATTATCCACGACGGAGCGCAGGAGAATGTGAAAATAGCCGCCATATTCTATCTTTGATTTGATGAATGAATGCAGAATAACAAAGGTGGGTATATATATATATATATTATTTAGAGGAGGAAATTGGTAGGAAGACGGTACCGGAAAAGTTGCTAGCTGTGAATTTGCTGGGACCGCCGCCGCGTAGTTGTGAATGGTGCTTCTGGGACAGCCGTCGGAGTTTGACCAAAAAAGATGTGAATTAATTATTATTTTAAATTTCATATATTATATAAGAATTATAAAAATTATATTTAATATTATTATATAATAATATCTAAATATATTAGANTTCGAATCTCATATCGAAATCCCATCCTTGACCCACGTTAACGATTTCCGGGTGCCACGATCTTCGTAGTTTGTTAATGATGTCGACTGGATCAACATCTCCAACCACAGTTAGTATTTTATGCTTCATGTCGAGAGCAACCGATTCGATACCTAATAATAAAACAGTGAGAATTGAGTTACGGAAATTCGAAAGATATAAAACCTTTGAGGCTTGAAACAGCTTTTAGGGCTTGCTGTTTCTGTTTTGTACTGTTGATGTCGAGTCTGATAACAATTCTCTGTAGTTAAAACACCATAGAAATGAACAAAAAGTAGTACAAAGAAAGTGCATAAAAGAAAGAGGAAATTTGTTCACCTTCATCGTCTTGACTAAGGTTTTAGGTAAGAAAGAAGAATGGAGTAGCTTGTATATATAGCGCAATAAAACAGGAGAAACTGAACGGGTTGCAATTTGTAATAAAATTACTTGTGGTCCAAACTTTGAATGACGTATTTATAACTATTTAACTACAGCTATGTTCTAATCGTTCTTGCATCCCTTTGAATCGTTTATTATGTTTTTTAATATTTAAAATCTGTAGATTATATTGTATTTGTTTTTTTTCATATTTTTAATAATAATAGATATCAACTCAATTTCAAAGTATGAAAAATAATTAAATAAAAAGTAGAATATATTAAAATTTCATATGTTGGATGGATACAATGGATCATATAATTATATAGTGTTTCCATATATTATTTTGAATGTAGCAGTAATCTAAGAGGTACCGACTCATTAGACCGACTATGTATGACTCGGCAAGAAACCACTTTACTATAGATCATCGCTTGCACAGATAATCACAAGTACATCGACTACATAATAAAGTCGTGAAAGTAATAAATTGCTTCTCCGACAAAGAACAAATCGAATTAAGGAAAAATGAAAACAAATATCGTTTTATGTCAGGTGCCCGACTCACTCCGAAACGGGTGCGTGTAGAAAATTGGTGGGTCGGTGCCACAGAAGCGGCAATACCTATCCAACCGAACATAATTTTGACAATATACAATATTTATCAAATTAAAAACTCGGAATCAAATCGGACATGGTTTGATACTGGTTTGGTTTCAAATCAGGTGAACCAAATAAAGCATGTTCTGTTCTAGAACATAGATCTACAAACATGCTTGCTTTTGTGAGAAACAAATACATTTTATTAAGGCCATTTTTTTAATGATTTTGTTTTTTTAATTTACTTATGATTTTTATTTAGGTCTAACACCTTTCATTTATAATGATACTTATAATTATTATTTAAAATTTAATATTTTTAAAAAATTGTGTTATAGTCTTATAGATATATTCTTAAATTTCGGTTGAATCACGGATTTCATTATTGTATTAAAGTGGATCAATTTTTAAAATCATAGTATTTTTATTATAAGTTATACACATTATTATCGCTGCTAAAAAGCATCAATAACAAAATTTAGACCCTCTTTAATCGGTAGGGGTCGAATGAAATTTAATAAATGAATAAGAATAAAAAAGACACAAATTTTGTAGGTGGAAAACATTTCTGTAAAAGAAAAGATAAAAAGTCACCCCATCCGTAGCCTTGGAATCCAATATAAATATCAATTGTACATATTTACAATAATAGAAGAAGATGTAGAAATCAAAAGGAAAAATATTATCTTTTGGTGGCCATAGTCGTATGTTTCCCTGTCGAAAAAAAGAAAGGAATGGCGGCCTCCTTTAGGTTATCAATAAAACCCTCCATTAAGTCATCAATCCCAGCTTTCCTCCTTAACACTTTAACCATGTTTATATAGATGATTTGTCAACCCTAATTATAACTCAATAGGTCCACTAATAATGGAGTCCAATAAATAATGACCAATTAATCTCTAAATTAGGCACAATTGTCCAGTAAATAAGTAACCCTATCCAAATATCATAGTAAGCTACAAACAATGTCAATCATCAAAATATCTTGATCTGCTTCATTTCTTGACTTGAGAATGACTATATAGAAATATATGTGTTCTCGAATAATAAATTTCTCAAGGTGATATCACATATATTCTCAGAACCCATTGATTAGGGGTGTGCGTGGATCGAATAACCGATTCGTTTATCATTTTTTTGATTCGATCCGATGGATACGTATAAGAAAAATGGTTATTCGTATCCGATCCGCAATAGCAGATCGGTTTACGGATCGGTTTATGGACCGATTTGCGGATATCCGAATATTTATTTTTAAATTATAAATGATTATAAGAAATTACAATTAATCACAAAAAAGTTACTTATTTGATAAATATAAAAATTATAAAACAACTAAAAAACGCATGTTCGGAATTTTTAAACATCTATAAATAAAACTTGAATTCAATACAAGAATTGAATTAAAACAAATGTATGTAAATAATGAATTATTTTTTTCTTCTAAGTGCACAAATCTACAAAAAATAAACATAATTTATTTAAATATTCGTAATCACAGCCTATAAAAATAAAATCAATTGTAAAATTAATTTTATTTTATATGATAATATAAAATATTCTAAGAATTATCTAGCTTACTAGAAATATATGAATTTCAAAATTCAATTTCCAATGTTGATTATTTAGTGTTCTTCCATATCGATTATTTATGCAAAATAAGAATAAAATATTAAAATATTAATATTAATGAAAAAAACAAATACGATAACAATTTATAATAAGGAAAAATATATTACCATGTATAAGGTTTAAACTTTACAAAATTACAAAAATATAATATAATATATATAGTAAAAAAATCCGATCGGATATTAACTTTGAAAACCATATCCGATCTGAAACCGCATCCGATCCGATCCGATTAAGTATTTGCAGTTTGGATAACCGAAAAATCGGTTCGGTTACGGTTCGGTTACCTCGGTTTTTCGGATCACCGGATTTTCATGCATACCCCTACCATTGATCACTAAATTCAACAAGATGGTTAAAGTATTATCAATACCCAAAATGAGACCAAATGAAAAAAATGCATTTTGTAATACAAAAATAGAAAGAAATTCGTTGAAATTAATCCAAAATATACGTGTATAAATTGTATGTTCATATAAAATAAATTCATAAACTATACAGTTTCATTCCAATATCTGTTTAATATTTGTATTAAATATGAATATGAAAAGTATGTCTTAGAGCACATGCGAATAAAAATATTATTTTATTAAATGTGGGAAAATCCCGGACATAAAAAAGTGAATAGAATAACCTTTACATTTTCTTCTTTTTAATGAATTGGTTAAGGTATTTATTCTTTTTTCTTACNGCTACGAATCATGCAATGTGGTTATGGAAACTCTTTGAAGATCTTGGTATAAAATTATCGACTCCAATCACACTTTGGATTGACAATAAATAAGCTCTAGCTATGGCCTAAAATCCAGTTAGCTTCGGAAGAACCAAACACATTCGAGTCAAATTTCATGCTTTTAGAGACTATGTAAAAGATGGCATTATTCAAGTGAGGTATGTACGAACTGATAATCAACTTGCAGACATTCTTACCAAGCCACTGCATCCCAAGCAGTTTCAGTACCTAAGAAAGTTATGTGGTATTCATACATTGAAACGTAGAGATGCTCCACAGCAAGGGGGAGTGTTGGATAATGTTGGGGAGCTTGCTTCATTCTGGTTCTTAAAGAAGAGGATGCTAGCTAAATCAGTAAGTATCCAGCCTTGGAAGATGAACTTCAGAGCATTTATGCTTAAACGGGAAACTGCCGCCGTTTTGACATGCTTTTGTGTTTTGTTTTATGATGTCATGAATTAGAACCAACTTTATCTTCTTATTATGTATTAGGAATGCACTCTTGTGCCTTAGCTATTTAAGCCGTTCGTATATGTTCAGTTATGATATGAAAAATGCTTCTGTTTCTCTTCATCTGTGTCATGTTCCTTATTGCTCTCGTTTTCCACTGTTGGATCATCTCCATCAATGTTCAACTAAACCATTGCATTGAAGAAGGAAGAATTGAATGAACCAAGTACATCCACAACATCCACAACCCATATAAAACTACAACACACCCAAACCAATATCTGCAACTCAAAACATCAGCCCCTGCATTCTTCTCTACAACCTCAATCCCATCAGTGCAGAGGAGGAGAATGGAGGCATTGAAAGTGAAATTAAAGGAGGAGGATAATGTGGAGATGAAGATGGAACGGCAGTAGGTGGCGGTGGCGAGTAGTGAAGTGGTGGAGGTAGCTACAAAGGAGAGGAAGGCGGTGGAGAGCAGAAATTCTGCAGAGGTGGATGGGTGACTGGGCTAGTGGACGCGATTATGAACGGGATATTGACTGGACTGCTAACGGTGATGAAGACGGCGGATTTGGTGAGGTTGACGGCGTTGAAAGAGATGACGGAGGTTTTGATGCCCATCAAAGGGGTTGTCCTCTTGGCGTATAAATGGATGGCTATGATAAAACTAAGGAAATTTGGTAATATCGGGGTGCAACAGTAATTTCACTATGTTCTGAATAATGAAGTTTTAATTTCCTTATTATAAATAATAATTTAGTTTTCATAAATTATATTTAACTATTTCGTTAATTATAAACAGAATGAATTTAATTGGGAATGTGGATACTGCGTAGATAAGAAATGCAAAAGAAAACATGTTGATAATACTATTTAAAAATTCATTATAAAATATACAAGGATGTCAATCTCTACTATTAGCTCATTTAAGATTTGTCAATGTTATATTATTAATACTTTTAAATTAGATGTTAATTAATAATAACTATTTTTCTGACAATGGTAAGTTTGTAAAAAATTCCTAAGGAATGCCAATCAAGGAGTTTTAAAAAAATATATATATAGTATCTAATATATAATAATTGAATAAATATTATTTTACTTAATTTATTACAAATACATATTTGATTTTTTCAATAAATGATTTAAAAAATTATAAGTTGAGGTCAATGATACCATAGTAATATATTATGTATTCTAAGTCTCATGTTGTATTGACACATCTTATCATTGAAAAGATATCCACGAAACGATGTTGTCAACATCCACCCTATTTTATTCATGTGTACATCTTTAAGGAACATTTTGAACACAATTAGAAAATATAAGATGGTTTAGCCACAAAAAATCACAAATGCACACTTTTGGCTCAATGGATGTTTACACATTGTTGCCATGGAATCCAACATTATCATTGTGCGTTTATGTGTGTCTCTCAAACCACAAAATAGCAATAATGACCATTGTCCCCTATCACACTCAATCATTGTTACATATGAGTGCTTATAAAGCATAATAAAAAAACAGTATGAATTAAAAATAGTTTTTGCTCGAGTACAATAGGTATGAACATGTATTCATAGGTAACAATGGTATCGAAAAACACGTACGAATTAACAATAGTATTTACATGGTTACAATAGACATGAGCATGTTCTGAGTGCGACATAAGACATCCCAATTGAGAAAATATGCCCAATGCAACGTGTTCGTTTCTTTAACATACGCATCAATCACAATTTAATCGACAAAACAAAAAAATCCATTCTATCCATTACGCACAAGTTAATGGACCATGCTCCTAAACAAGTCGAGCAACAAAGGCATACTCAAACGATACCCACATTAACAACTTAAAAACATATTAAAATACAATGAATATAGGGTCTTCAATTATCTATAAATAACTTATTGATAATAATGAAACACATTTGCCCAATAACCTATTTTAAACGTATATCGCCACCGCGCTACGGGAACTCGGAGACTCAGATTCGGGGATTCGAATTTGTTAAAAAGTCCGACTCGGAGTATTATCAATAATTTTATTATTAAAAATTAAAAATAAATGTTATCCAAAAACAAACTCAAATTACAATCTTTTTTTCCAACAATCAAAATTTTTAGTGACTAAATTTTATTTATCGTCTAGGTTTCAACTTCAACAAATACAAAATTTATCAACTTAAATTAAGAAAAAAACCTGTGAAATTGATAAAATTAAATATAGTATCAATAAATCAAATTAATCTAATTAAATTAAGTAAGAGAAACATATGAAATCGAAGGGTTGTAGCCTGGGAGGCACGGCTCGGTGGTGTTGGGAGGTTTTGCTTGGTGGGGTTACAGCTACTGATGGGCAGGGCATCAGTTGTGGGTTGCGCCATGGGGAGAACATCAACCCCTACGGTTCGGGATGTTGTTGGACTTCGACTGCAGCAAGGTGGGGGGAAGCCGCTTGCGAAATGCTGGGGCTTTTGGTGGGAGCAATTGGGATGAGGAAATTCGCCTTGCGAACTGCAAGGGTTGGACGCGTGTCAGACCCGTGTCCAAGCAGTGTCCGGTTCCGACTCGCATCCGATATCGATCCTTTGGCTAGAAAGCCACATCTGTTTTACCTAGCGGCAATAACACAATTTTTGGTAAAAATAAATTTGATTTTGATATAATTGAATAAAGTGAATCATTAATAGAAGAAAATATTAAATAAACACATTTTTAGATTTCTGAATTAATTGACTTGTGTGCCATGTTTTCATACCGGTCGGTATGAAGAATACCGGACGGCACCGGTATTTCCACCTGTACAGCCTGGTACCGGGTTTCCGGGTCGGAACCCGGATTTTTTCGGGTTGACCCGGAAAAAAATAAATTTTTATTTTATTTTTTTTAATTATACCGGTATACCGGTCCGAACCGAAATGGTACGCAGGACCGAAACTGTACGACGGACCGGTATGAAAACATTGCTTGTGTGCGACCCTTTGAAAATTGAAGAGGCACCGCATCAATCCAACACTCAATAATGACTCGAGTATTGCTCATCACCACTAGACCGCACAAAAGAACCAATAAGATGGATTTAGTATCCCACGCGGAAGGATGTCTGATGTTATTTTAGGTAGAATTGAGACTTGTACGCGTTTAAATAGATAGTCAAATTATTTTGTGTTTTTTTCAAATAGCACTCTTTGAAATTTTGAACTGTTTTTTGAGATATAATGAGCACTTTGGATTTGAAAGCACTATCATCTTGTTTTAAAGTTGAAAAACTCTCCAATGTATTTAAATGTTGATTAACTTTATATATATTTCTTAAACCATCAAGTTATTTATCTAGGTAATGTGTTTGGATAATAAGATGCAACTAGAATGTTGTATTTGTTACATTGTTCCATTCATTACATTGGTTATGTGTAATTTATAGAAATGAAACTTAGGATGCTCAAAACTTATTGAGTCATGAGCACATTTTCGTGGCCACCTCGCATGCCTTCCATCTGTTTCCTCCTTGAATCTTATCTCCAATATATTTTATCATAAATACCTCCCCTCATTTATCACATTCATCATTCCATTACAAAAATAAAACATCAAGTACCAAGCCATCAACTGCTAATATGTCGTGATTCGCTGGATTTAATACGTCGCGATGGGGTAACACTTTGTTTATTTTATTGGTTTAACAAAATATGATTACTAACATTAATTTCGATATTCTTAGTTTAAATGGAATCCATACACGGAGTTCCCAATGAAGGACTTTAGTGAAGAAACGCAGGCTTTGTGGATGTATACCTGACCGATGATATTTTTTGGGGTTGTGGAACCTCATAATATCGATCGTGTTCGAAAGCAGCTTGGCTATTCGTTCTCCATTCCACGATCGGTCGATTGTCAATATGATTCAACGCATAAACACTGGAAAGAAACGGGGCAAACTTGGGAGATTATTAATTGTGAAGAGGTGAATCGGTGGGAATCACGATTCGATTCTCTTTACGATCCCCGAAACGACCAATCATCGGAAGATGAATATTTCACTTGGTACCATAGGATAGCAGTGCTAATCCTCGGTACAAGTACTTCAGAATCTTCAGGTTGGCGTGGAGGGGTTGCACAGCCAGTGTTATATGAGGTATTAGGGTCTCTAATATGAGTGTTTATTTAAATACTTGTAATTTCATTTTTTTGTGAATTAACAGGCAGCTCAGCTCGAAGTACTGTCTCAGAATGTAGAGCGTGATCCTCGATCAGCAGCGGTTCAGATGACCACTGATTCGAGGAACTTGTATGGGTATTTATACTGTGGGCAACCTAGGAGTGATACATGTGCTCCAGATCTGACCACCGATAGTCCCCATGTACCCTCTACATTTGGTGTTCAGGTACCTTCGTTTCAGAC